>OLKM01000198.1:342883-345383 GCA_900291075.1 Melanogrammus aeglefinus
AGTGAAATAACCGGTGGAAACGTCCCCGGGACGCCCCGTTAAAGGCCCCCAGCGCCACGACCCATTTACATGGATTTTGCATCCACATTTCTGCCGCTCTTATGGGGGGAGAGAGGTCCTTTGTGTCTTCAAGTGAGGAGGAAATGGCTGCATTCCTGACATTAACATGTCCATGGACACCCCGCCCCCAGCCGGCTGCGAAGGGGGAGGAGGGGGGGGAGGTGGGGGAGGTGGAGGGGGGAGAGGGCGTAGGTGGGGGAGAGGGGGGAGAGGGGGGGCACGCACCAGGAGGACGCTTTCAAAGAAAGCTTCTTGACTTTTATTTCAACGTGGATGTCTCCAGAGGCGTAGATACGGCCGCATAGACGTTCCAAAAATGTTATTCTACAACATTACCGCCTCGATGCCTCAGGAAGGGGTTGACCTAGCGATGGTTGGTGCTTGGCCCGTGGTTCGACATTCTTACTGTACCGGCAGCCATATGTTTGTCGTTTCTCCGTCTTCAGTGTGAGTGTAAATGTAAAGGCCTCGTCTTGTTTGATGAAGAGGACAAGGGGATGAGCTGGAGTCCCGTGTTGAGGGACAATCTACACACAGAAGCGTATATTACGTCACCGTTTGCTGACATGTGAGTGGGAATGTTTAGCTTGTTTTAACGTATGATTCTGGGGGGGGGCTCAGTGGCAGAGCAGCAGCTGGGTGCTGGTGTGACACACGCTGGGAGGCCTGCTCTACAGTGGATATATATATATATATATATATATATCTATATGTATAATATGTGTGTAATACAGCGACGTCAGGGCGGTTAGCTCTGCTCCGTGTGTTTACGTCCAGGCATTACACACACTGAGGTCATGGGACTTCCCTGTGATGTTTTCTGTGAGGCCGGCGACACGATGGTTTAAAGGTCCTCAGAACAACGCCGGGTTCTGTGGTCTGAATCACGGGAAACACGGGACTGAGGGACGGGGCCTACAGGACCGGGGCCTACAGGACAGAGGTCTACAGGACAGGACAGAGGTCTAGAGGACAGAGGTCTACAGGACAGAGGTCTACAGAACAGGACAGAGGTCTAGAGGACAGAGGTCTAGATGACAGAGTTCTAGAGGACAGAGGTCTAGAGGACAGATGTCTCGAGGACAGAGGTCTACAGGACAGAGGTCTAGAGGACAGAGGTCTAGAGGACAGAGGTCTCGAGGACAGAGGTCTACAGGACAGGACAGAGGTCTAGAGGACAGAGGTCTAGAGGACAGAGGTCTAGAGGACAGAGGTCTAGAGGACAGAGGTCTAGAGGACAGAGGTCTACAGGACAGGACAGAGGTCTAGAGGACAGAGGTCTAGAGGACAGAGGTCTAGAGGACAGAGGTCTACAGGACAGGACAGAGGTCTAGAGGACAGAGGTCTACAGGACAGGACAGAGGTCTAGAGGACAGAGGTCTAGAGGACAGAGGTCTAGAGGACAGAGGTCTACAGGACAGGACAGAGGTCTAGAGGACAGAGGTCTAGAGGACAGAGGTCTAGAGGACAGAGGTCTAGAGGACAGGACAGGGTCTAGAGGACAGGACAGGGTCTAGAGGACAGGGTCTAGAGGACAGTCTCCTTGTTAGCTTGTAGAGACAGAGGTCTTCCTTCAGGTCCTCTGAACCAACACCAGGGGAGACAGGGGACCAGAGGGACCAGGAGGACATGGGGGAGAATGGTCAGCAGACGTGATGCAGTACGGGCGGGGGAGATGGGTGAGGCGGGGGGGGACGAGAGACCAGGAGGACATGAGGGCGACGAGCCGAGGTGAGACCCAGGGACAGGGGGGGGACGGCGGGGGGACGGTGGGGGGAGACGGTGGGGGGCTGTTGACTCAGGGCATTCCTCCCGGGAGCATAAAGAGCGAGGCCAGAGCTGCTTAAAACAAACACCAGCCGCCAACGGCCAGGGACAACCCACCTCCAGACGCTGCGCCGTGTGTGTGTGTGTGTGTGTGTGTGTGTGTGTGTGTGTGTGTGTGTGTGTGTGTGTGTGTGTGTTTATCTTTGGGATCTAGTTGTGTTGGGCAGGTGCTGCCGTGTGTGTATTGTGTGTGTGTGCGTCATTTGGGGAGTAAAATGCATTGTGTGCGTCCGTCAGGTATGTGTGTGTACGTGTATATCAAGTGTGTGTCAGGCGTGTGTGTGTGTGTCAGGTGTGTGTTTGTGTGTTGGCCAGGGCTGTGTGTCAGGTGTGTTTGTTTCACATGTGTTTGTGTGTGTGTGATTGTGTGTCAGGTGTGTCAGGTATATGTGTGTGTGTGTGTGTGTGTGTGTGTGTGTGTGTGCGTGCATGCGTCCGGTATGTATGTGTGTGTGTGTGTGTGTGTGTGTGTGTGTGTGTGTGTGTGTTGTGTTCGTGTGATGTGTGTGTGTGTGTGTATGTGTGTGTGTGTGTGTGTGTGTGTGTGTGTGTGTGTGTGTGTGTTTGTGTGTTGGTCAGGGCTGTGTGTCAGGTGTGTTTGTTTCACATGTGT
>OLKM01000198.1:350383-402594 GCA_900291075.1 Melanogrammus aeglefinus
GACATTTTCCAGGCAGCCTTCCGTCCTGCCATCGTGAAACCGTTTGAAGTGTTCGTAAAAGAGGAAGGGCTCTCCATCGCCCGCTCCGAATGTCAAGTTGACTGAAGTCAAGTGTAGACGCTCAGCCTCAAAGGCTCCAAACCCCAGGAGACCACATCCTGCACCCTAAAACCCCCAGAGACCAAGAGAGACCACATCCGGCACCCTAAACCCCCCAGAGACCTGGAAAGAGCGACCGTAGACCACATACTGCACCCTAAACCACCAGAGACCTGGAGAGACCACATACTGCACCCTAAACCCTCAGAGACCTGGAGAGACCACATCTGTACCCTAAACCCTCAGAGACCTGGAGAGACCACATACTGCACCCTAAACCCTCAGAGACCTGGAGAGACCACATACTGCATCCTAAACCCCCCAGAGACCTGGAGAGACCACATACTGCACCCTAAACCACCAGAGACCTGGAGAGACCACATACTGCACCCTAAACCACCAGAGACCTGGGGAGAGAGACTGTGGACACGGGGAGAGAGACCGTGGACCTGGAGAGAGAGACCAGAGACCTGAGAGAGAGACCGGAGATAGGTGCTAGAACTCAGAGATCCACAGAGCAAACCATCAGAACATTAAACAGAACCCAAAGAGCTGACGCTCAGAACATTAAACAGATCTCCACAGAACAGGTACAGGATGTTAACACGCATTTAAAAGAGGGGAAAGTCTGAGACGAAGAAAAGGCAAAAGGCTGATATATTAGTATTTATATGTAAAAATGTATTTGTTATCCATTTCTGTCCAACTCATGTCAGTATATATTGTGTTTTAGATATAAAACAGCAGTCAGTAAAACCATGTTTTAAGATCTAAAATAACCAAGACAAAGAAAAGTCAGTAAATACATGTTTAATATATACCAATAACAAAGAGCAGTCGGTATAAACATGTCTTCTATATGAACCAGGACCGTGTCCCAGTGAGTCGGGTCTGAGGAAACATAACAATGCGATGGGAACGAGAGGCTCCAGATGGAGACTGGACCAGGCTTTAATAGAGCCCAGGAGACAGAGGGCTGGGGGGGGGCACTGTCAGGAATGAGGAAGTCCCCCACCCCCACCCCAACCCCCACCCCCTGGCCCCCACCCCAACCCCCACCCCCTGCTCAGGAAGCACTGCTGTCATTTGCATGATTCCCGGCCCCAACATATGGTGCTTAAGGGGGGGGGGTTAATGTGATGCTTGGGGGGGGGGGTGGGCCTGTAGACCACTGATAGCGCTGACGACCAGGTCCTCACTAAAGACCCTCTCAGACCAGAGATAGGGGATAACTGGGGAACCCCAGCTATTAGTCCTGTCCAGAACACTTATCATGTGGAGCCAGCAGGTCCCAGTCAGACACCTGACTACGCAGACCCAAGGAACCAAACAAAGAACCGCACAAAGAACCGCACAAAGAACCGCACAAAGAACCGCACAAAGGGTTCACAGCGGTGTGGTCGTGTTCTTGCTCAAGGGGCACATGGAGTCAAGAATGAAGAATTGAACCAGCAACCCCTTAAGGTGCAAGACTGCCCCAGGCCTCCAATTTGGGAGAAAATGAAATCATTTTCAATAACCAATTCTGGCATCAATTGAATGAAACATTGTTGATCCTTTTAGGGAGTTTTAAACCGTGCTAGCATAGCTAGCCTCTCCTGAGACAATGATACTGTACTAGAATAAGAATGAAGGCAGCACCCGTGTAAAATATCAAAGGGCCTTACCAAGACTAGGGAAAAGTACAACATTTTCAAAAAGAATCCCTAGTATCTTTCAATTACGCTTTAACATGTGCATTTGACGTGTGTATTAGTCTGTGACGCGGTCCACCCTCCGTGCCGTACATATCCTGTTGAACCCCGGCTCATCCTGTGAGTGAGTGCTTCACTTTCTCATCAGGATGGGCGCTCACACACCGCTCATAAAGGCCTCTGATTGAGCGGAAAAGGTCCTGTGATAGCAGAGGCCATACCTCGCTCCCGCCGGGCCCCTATAAATACCCTCCCACAGCCCCAGCCGTCGTGTTTGGGTAAAAAATACCAAACATTCTTGACGCCTCCCTTCAGTTTCTACAGCTCACTCTCCAGCACCAGACCCCTCCACCGTCAGGCTGAATGCGCATCGTTCTCCTCTCTCTCTTGAGGGTGTAAAAAAAGAACAGAGGCACGTTTTGAAAGCGACGACTTGTACTTTTTGCTAAAGGCCTGGTAAACAGTTAATGTTGAACCTGTCGGCTCCGTTTTCTCCGAAACAAACACTTTAAAGCATTCCTGCTGAGCGGGGTGATTTACGGCGGGCGACTCCGAGTAATGAGCACAGGTGACGACGATTTCCTCTGTGATCCTCCATCACGCCGGGCGCTTTACGGCCTGTGTAATTAAGTCATTAAGGCGGCGGGATGCAAAGGACCAAAGCTTGGCTGGACACTAGATAACAGGAAGCGGGCCGAGAGCTAAACGCTGAGCACCGAGTTCACATGGCTGGGGTGGCTGGGGTCTTTTGAAATTCCACAAAGAAAAATACTGAAATTTGAAAAAGGACCACAAAACCATTTGTTCTCTTTGAGATATTAAAATCGGATATTTTACGTTTACATGTCGGGTATTTAGCAGACGCCTTTGACCAAAGCGGTTTACAAATAGTACATTTGTGAGAAGAAAGAGAAACAACACTATATTGCTGTTGATGTAAGGATGTTGATACAAAGATAGCTAGGATAACATAGTACACAATGCTCTATTTTTAAGTGCAAGGACGTACAATATGCAAACAAACAAAAAATGATTTGAAATGTGAACATTTGTAACTGGTACAAAGCAAAGCATCCCATAAGGGTCTGAACTGAGTGAGTCATCTCAGATAATTACTCATTCCAGGTCGGCAGTTTGTCAGCATATTTCCCAAACGTGGTTTGGGCTCTGAATGCTTAGAAAACGGACGCACGTTGACAACTATATCACCACTTCCTCTTTCACAACTTCCTCCAATGATGGATGTCATGTCACCACCAAGGCGCCTAGCCTGACCCACAGAAATATGTAGTTCAGTGTGTCCTAACAGGCAACACAAAATACTAGAATACACATCGATGTTATTGGATGTTGTACGTCCTGCCACTTAATTTACACACTCATTCTATGTTCCACGTCGTAATACTAGTACTTAGCATTGTGTAGCATCTTATCCTAGCTATCTGTGTGGTGTACGGGGAATGGGTTTACCGAGCAATTGTTTGGGACTAAATGTACTCACTTTGGATAAAAGCGTCTCCTTTAGGAGTGTGGGCTCTCAGCAGAACAGCTTCGTTAAGCCTATTGATCCAGAGACGACTACGTATCTGGATATCTCCAGGTTCTCCAGTGATGATGAAATATGCGCGTTGGACGAGCTGACAGGACGTCTGCAGATAGCGGACGACGTCTGTTGACTGATGGGTTTATCAGCAGCACCTCCGGGCCGATCCATAACCCACTCAGACGAGTACACACGGTGCCCAGAGCAGAAAGACAAACAGCAATATATCGCTGTCAGTCCAGTAAGGATGTTCATAGAACCAAGTGGCACGCACTTACAATCACTAGGTTAACCCATTCCCCGTACGCAACAAAGATAGCTAGGGTAAGATGCTACGCGATGCTAAGTACTATTTTTAAGTGCAAGAACTTACAACATTCATTAAGTGCCTGTTCAATACTTTTGTTAATCTATGATGTACCGTTAAATATCTCTATCTAATACTTTGTGGGTTCAGAGGCTGCGTAGTGCGTAGTGTTTGAGTCCCATCTGAATGGGTTCCATCCTGTGTCTTCACGGCTCTTTGGAGTCGCGGTCCAGTACACTCCGACCCCGACTAAATGGACTGCGGTCATACAGCGGCCACTCAAAGTGCTTTACAATATTGCCTCACATTCACCATTCAAGCACACAGCGACGGCGGAGTCAGCCACGCAGGGCGACAGCCAGCTCGTCTGGAGCAGTCAGGGTGAGGTGCCTTGCTCAAGGACACCTCGACACAACCTTGAGGAGCCGGGGATCGAACCAGCAACCTTCAGGTTACCAGCCAACCGCTGTACCTCCTGAGCTACTGCCGCCCTATTCAGACTAAGGGGGGTCTTGAGATCTTGAGGGGGGGGGGGGGGGACAATGAGCGTGACGCAGGCTGGCGGACGTCAGGCCCGGAGCAGGAATGTAAACTCCACGTTCTCCCAGTCCGTCAGCAGGACCCAGGATGCTGCGACCCCTCACTCTCCTTTCCTGTTAGCGATCACCAGCTTCCGCAAAAGACTCCCAAGACCCCTCTTACACAGTTTACTGTTCCCTGGCTAAAACTGCCCAACCAGGCTCATTCAGTCTGGCCCCCTAATCATCCTCCTGTAAAACTGGCTGACTCATTCATTCCCTCACTCTCCACCATCAAGCTGGGGTGTGGTGAGTGTTCTGGTGCTGATTGGCTGCCGTGCATCACCCCAGTGGGTGCTACACACTGGTGGTGGTTAGTGAGGTCCCCCCTTCACTGTAAAGCGTCTTTGAGTGTCTAGAGAAGCGCTATAGAAATTCAATCAATTATTACTGTATGTGGTACGTCCTTGCACTTAAAAATAGAACTTAGCATTGTGTAGCTTCTTATCCGAGCTATCTTTGTTGTCTACGGGGAATGGGTTAACCTAGTGATGGTTAGCGCTTGGCACTTGGTCCTATGAACATCCTCACTGTACCGACAGCCATATATTGTTGTTTCTCTTTCTTCTGACAAATGTCTGCTAAACGCCCTGAATGTAAACGTAAACGTATGAAGCACAACGCAGAAGGAAACCCTGCAGCCCCCACACGCTTCATATCAACTAACTACGGGATTAGGGGGGACCGAATGAGGCGGCGATATCGCCGGGAGTGGTTTAGCACAATGGCCTTATTCGGCCCGTTCCACCGGAGTTTGGATCTTAATATTGAGTTTTTCTGATAAAGAAAAACAACAGCACGCGGGTTCTTGTCAATATCCCCTTGATATTGTTCCGTAACAGCTGATCATGCCAAGTCCTGCGGAGAGGAAGTGGGCAGGGGGTGGAGGCGGGGTCAGGGGTCACAGGGTGGGAGTGGGGGTGTGTGTGTGTGTGTGTGGTGTGTGTGGGGGGGGGGTGTTGGCCCAGGATGTTTGTGGTCACAGGGCAACTCCGAACTAATTACCAGAGGGCTTCAACATGGACGCCCATTAGCTGTGAATGAACAGGGATCTGTTCCAAAACACTTTTTACATAACGCAGGGTCGACCCCCTCGCATCAAAGCATTCCTCGCGGAGCTGAAAATTAAACGCCCTAATTTCCCCGACTCTGGAATATTTTAGGAATGAGGGCGCTGGACAGTCGCTCTGTTTACCCTTAACTCGATCGGCGTTCCGGAATTCCAGGTTATGGCAGAGGAAAACAAATGTCAAGACACATCAGTCGTCGGCAGGACCTAAAGAAGGGTTGCTGGTTCTGTTCCGTCCTTTAGCAAACACCCTGGAGGTGCTCTTGAGCAAACACAGCAACAGATCTCTGACAGATCCTCAGCCAAGGTCTCTCAGGTTTGAAGCAGGCAGTCGGTGCATGTGAGGCGTTAGAACTCCGCTATGCAGACCTGGAACCTGCCGGGTTTAGCATTCCCGGTTGTGTTTGGAGGAGGAGCTGGCCGCAGGTAGGCCCTACACTCTGCAAAGGAGTACGGTGTGTTGTACGTCTGCGGTAGGGCCGGTAGTCCTCGGTTCCATGTCAGTAACGGTACAGACGCTACTTCCTCTCCGCCGGCCTACCTCCCATCTCCTGTTTGGATCCTAGGACAACGAGCCAAAGAACGCATGACTCAGAAAGAGGTTCCTTAACCCTTCTTGAGATGGGACTTGAGACTTTTACTCTGCTCGTCCACACCTCACCCTTCACACCATCTCACACTTACAACTAACTCAACATTACCTGATCTTTTCCCCCTGTGTGTGTGGAGAACTCACTCTCTGATCTAATTCCTCAATGAACGCTCATCTGCCACCTCAGTGTCTCCCCTCCTACCAGGAAGCCCCCCAGAGCTCCTAGTGATTCATGCGTCCTGTACTCTGCCCGGCAGGCCGGGGGGGCCTCGAAGGGGTTAACGGCGGAGCAGGGAGTGGGGCGTGAGCCCGCCAGGCATGCCCTGTGAGGCCCTGCGCTGGAATGCCTGAGGAAGAATGCGTGCAGGCTGCAACAATCGTGGGAAAAAGACGCTCCGGCCTCTTATCTCGTTAAGGAAGTCGGCCGCTGGATTCGAACACGCGACTTATCGCGCCCCGTCGAGGAGCTCCGGCCCGGTGTGTGGCGAGCGGCACATCGCGCTGGAGGGAACAGGAACACAGTGGAAGGATGCAGCCGGTCTACTGTAGGCTGCTGCACACCAAGAGAGAGCTGCAACACTTCTGACCTAATTATTGAATTGTTTCACCCCCAGAGAAAGCAGCTGATCACACGATAAGCCCTTGTCACCCCCCCCTTTTCTTCAGGCAAGTGTACATACTTTCTGCCCCCTCCACCCACAACATTCCCTCCAGAATGCAAGTTTTATCACGGTTTTATCACGGTTTTTTATCGTGATTTTAGGTCATGGAATGTCAAGCATACCAATGAGCAACAACCCAACAAAGTCGACAATTGTTTTCAGGAGATTAAAGTCCAAGTTCTGGGATGTTTTGAAACACACATGGGGGTAAGGGAACAGATGCCATCCACTGATCAGAGCATTGAGAGGCATTCCCAAGAACTCCCATCTACGACTACAACACCCACACTCCCCCTGGGTCTCACACAGGGTTCCCCTCCACAGTCTAGACCGGAGACCCCAGAAGGTCACATGGTGCCGAAGATACCAGAGCTCAGCACACAAACACACAAAGGTGGAGGAGGAAACTACAACCGATGGGTCGGAGGCACCGGGACCGATATAGCCTCGTAGACACGGAAGACTGCGGCCATCTTGCCAAGTGTGGAATGTGAGGAAAGATGGAGGATAAGTGGGACAATATGTGAGGAGGAGTCCCTCCCTCTCCACACTGGACCCGCAAGCAGATGTGGTTCCATGATGGAGACACTGGCTGGGAGACCGCCATTACATCATATCTGGCCACAAAGCTCATGCCACATAACTCATGCACACACAGACGCACGCGCCAAGATGGAAGGATTTACTATCAGCGGCGTAATATTTACTATTCCGTCATTTGTCACGCTTTATCCAAAGAGAGAGACGGATCCAGGTCGCTCTGGAGCAGGTAGGGGTGAGGGGGCATCTGGCTTTAGGACGAACCACAGGTAGGGCATTGGGAATCAAACCCAGAAGCTATCATCCTTGAGTCACCGGAATTAATACCGTTCGCCAACAGGGCGCTCAAGGAGGCCGGTGACCTTAACCTCGTTAGAGCTCCCTTCATCTAGGGTGTGCATCTTAGCCAGAGACGCCACCAGAACCCGGTTCTGGTGGCGGGGGCCAAGCCCCCCCCCCCCCCCCCCTGGGTCCAGCACATGTCCCCCAGGGCTCTGGACACTAGGTGAGGTATTTTCCACAGAGCTCTTGACGTCAGCGGAGTGACTCTTGAGTGTCAGCTGCAGAGCCCAGGTCCAGAGACTAGACGCTGGAATTCCCAGAGTAAAGAAAAGTAGGATGACTGGAATACTGAGCATTTCTAGTGATGGCAGACGAATGTTTCACTAAATACCAGATGTGGTGAGGCGCAATCATGCTTTAGTTGAGTGCCAAATAAACCTTACGACCGGTTTATTACGGTTCTCATGTTCTGCACAGCCAATTTCACCGTGTCCAAGCTTTTTTAAGCATTTGCTGCATACTTCCAAGTCGCTATTGGAAAGCGGAAATTATTTGTAAGGAAATCTATAAAGAAATATTTTCCCATAATTAAATACCGTAATAACAATTTGCGAAAGATTATTAGCTTAACAAATGCAAAGCGCCCAAGGTCAAATGATCAATCAAAACAGTCAATTTAAGTAGGCCAATTCAACCGATCCAGAGTGCCATGGAAAACAATAGACGCGTTGTCTACTTTCGGCGCCCATCGGTGGAACAGCGCCCTCTGCTGGGAGGAAAGGGTACGATTCTACTAAACAATGGTCCATTCTAGCTCGCTGTTCCGGCAGCATATTGCCCGTTAAATGTTAATTTGCCCTCTTTCACAATTAAAAATAATAATTGTAAAGACAACCTCACTCTGTGAAAGATGTTGTGCTATTAAGAACAAGCCGCCACCTTTGTCGTTTCTATTAATAATAAAGAGCGGAAACGTTGTAAAACCTCGGTGGGACTAATTAAACAGCAGAGGATCGTTAACGAGGAGCACGGCACCGCCTTACGACAGCAGTCCTTAAATAAGGAACGCCCCCGGGGACTCGGATCAACACCAGTACTGTTCCCTGGCCCCCAAGGGACCGCCACCAGATGACGGGAGGGAGGGAGAGGGGGAGGGAGGGAGGAAGAGGAATGTCGACTTGGAAGACATGTTTTTTTGAGGAAGATGATAAACAACAACAAGGAGAGAGCATAACTAAAAGAGAAAAATGAGAGAGAAACACATTTAAAGAGAGACAAAATGTCACTAGTGAACATCTTTATTGGACATCCTGACGTTATACGGTGTTCAAAAGTATAAAATACAATGATAATATCCCCCCCTCCGCCTCCAGTATTCCTGGAGTTCATCCCGTGGTTGATACATCCTGCAGCGTTGTCCCACTGGGAGACAGATAGGGGGGGGGTCTGATATTCCCTCCATTGGAGCGCTGTGGTCCGAGAGCAGGGGGTCTACCGGGGGTCTGTCTAGGGGGGGGGGGGGCAGGACCCCCTCCAGGACCCCAGAGACCCCCACAGACCAGACCTGGACCGCCAACGCATGGCCTCCGACGTTCCCTACGTCGGCGCATAACGCGGCTCCGATCAACCGATGGTGATGGAGCTGATACCGCCATGTTGACGGAGCTCTCGTCACCGTGGTGACGGAGCTCTCGTCACCGTGGTGACGGAGCTCTCGTCACCGTGGTGACGGAGCTCTCGCCACCACGGGTAGCAGTGCGGATATGGTAACAGTTCTCATCACCGTGGTAACAGAGCGGATATCGCCACGACGCAGCTCTCCTCGGGATGGTGACAGCGCACTGGTCACCTCGACCGTGGTAGAGCTTGGTAACCCGAGCTGTGGTTCATCACAGGTTCAGTTTGTGTCCGAGTTGTCGGCGTGAGATAATGAAGGACGGCCGTCACTCCGGCCGGGTTGTGACATCACTAGTCTCGTCTGTAGCAACCGGGGAGCTCGTCTTCCTCTACCACCGCCACACGGATCAGTTCAGCGCCCCCATCGGACTCTGTGTGGGCCTTATTCACCTCTGAGGCCATCTTGGATCCACATTCAGTTTAGAAACAAGATGGCCGCTTGGTGAATCAGGCACATGGTTGGTGATCGACCGTTTCCCCAGAGTCTCTCTGGGATCACTGATGACCGAGTCTGCTTCACCCCCTGGGGTCTGACCGGGTGACCGCTGACCGCTGGGGGTCAGGGAGGACTGGTACCTGGGGTCCGGGTGGAGGTCAGGGGCAGGTCAGGATGAAGGTCAGGGTGGAGGTGGGGGCGGGCTGGTACCTTAGGTCAGGGTGGAGGTCAGGGTGGAGGTGGGGGCAGGCTGGTACCTTGGGTCAGGGTGGAGGTCAGGGTAGAGGTCCGGGTCAAGGTCAGGGTGGAGGTCAGAGCGGGCTGGAGGTCAGAGTGGAGGTCAGGGCGGGGTGGAGGTCAGGGTCGAGGTCCGGGTCGAGGTCAGGGGTGGGGGTCAGGGTGGGGGTCAGGGTGGGGGTGCGGGATGAGGTGGGGGCGGGCTGGTACCTGCGGGCGGTGCGGGCGTGGTCCTCCCTCAGCCCCTGGACGTGGGTCTCCAGCCGCAGCAGCAGCTCCTCCGACCGCAGCGTCTCGCCCTCCAGGAAGCGGGCGACCACGCCCTCCGCCGCCGCCGCCAGCGCCTGGGGGCGGAGCCAGAGGATGAGGACACGACGGGCATGGAGGACAGTAGCGCATAGCAGCATGCCAGCAGATTAGCATGCTAGCAGAGTAGCATATTAGCAGAAATACAGGTTAGAAGAGTAGCATGTTAGGAGCGCAGCATGATAGCAGAGCTACGTGCTAGCAGGGCTACATGTTAACAGGGCTACATGTTAGCAGAGCTACAGGTTAGCAGAGCTACATGCTAGCAGGGCTACATGTTAACAGATTAGCATGTCAGCAGGGCTCCATGTTAGCAAAATAGCATGCTAGCAGAGCAACAGGTTAGCAGAACTATCCGCCTGCCATCAATAAAGTTCAGTTTAACCGCAGCTGCTTTAAAAGGAGCTGGATGTTAGCATAGCCACATGTTAGCGATGTCGTTAACATAGCGGCATGTAAGCAGAGATGAAGACAAAAGGAAAAGGGCTCAAATACGTTGAAGAATAGTCCTGAAGAGTTATGAGCAGAACTCACAGTCTCCTCGTCTTCTCCCCCCAGGGGGTCCAGCAGCACCTCCTCGGAGCTGGAGGAGTACCCCCCCCCGGCGACCCCCTCCTCCCGACCCGTCCTCACCCTCCTCCCCGGCCCGGCCCAGGAGCAGGAGGAGGAGGAGGAGGAGGAGGAGGGAGCAGGGACGCGGTGGGCCTGATGGGACCCGGGGGAGAGGAGGACTGGAGGGACCGGGACCCTGTGGACCCCCTCCCCGTAGGGAGGGGGGTTCAGCTGCTGCTTGGCCTTCATCGCCTGCACCTCCTCCTGCTCCTGCTCCTCCCTCCCTGCTCCGCCTCCACTGCTGGGAGTCAAACCAACAACACGCTGGTGATATTTACACATCATGGACGTCGTTCTTGTAAGTGTCTGTATATCGCCATCGTTCATCTGGTTCGTCGTTTGATTGGTAGTCTCCAACGTACCCGAGCCGCGTGGACTGTGATTGGCCACCCTTAGCCGGGGGAGGCAGAGTTTTCTCCTGGAGGCGGGATCTCATCTGGTTCACTTCCTGTCTGAGCTGCTGATTTTCCCGCTCCAGACTGCTCAGTGACGTCACACCCCGCTCCCTGTCGGACCCCCGACATGCAGACCCTCTCTGGAGACAGCAGGGTCAACCAAGGGTCACAGAGATATAGACCGTCAATGATCTGGGAGGGTTCAGTTTAACATCTAGCAGGCACATCTATCTTAAGAGGTTTATCGAATGTTAGCTGCATGTCATTAGGGAGCAGGTAGGGGTTAGACAGTCCAGAGACGGGTCATTAAGGAGCAGGTAGGGGTTAGACAGTACAGAGACAGGTCATTAAGGAGCAGGTAGGGGTTAGACAGTACAGAGACAGGTCATTAAGGAGCAGGTAGGGGTTAGACAGTACAGAGACAGGTCATTAAGGAGCAGGTAGGGGTTAGACAGTACAGAGACAGGTCAATTACGGCGCAGTCTAGGGGGTTAGACAGTACAGAGACAGGTCATTAAGGAGCAGGTAGGGGTTAGACAGTACAGAGACGGGTCATTAAGGAGCAGGTAGGGGTTAGACAGTACAGAGACAGGTCATTAAGGAGCAGGTAGGGGTTAGACAGTACAGATACAGGTCATTAAGGAGCAGGTAGGGGTTAGACAGTACAGATACAGGTCATTAAGGAGCAGCTAGGGGTTAAACAATCCAGAGGAGTGCTGTCCAGACCTTGGGGGACGGTGAGGGGTCCAGTCTCTCCAGAAGACCGCTCAGGCGCTGGTTCTCCATCTTCATTGACTCTAGCTGCAACTGGAGAACCTGAACACACGCGCACACGCACACGCACACACACCCTAGATTCAGGTCAGGTGGTAAAAGCTAAATCAAATTCTCGAGTTAGGGTTACGCGAACCAAACACAAACTACCAAAGACAGGCAAGCGGGCCCAGGATCAGGGGTCAAGGGTCAGGGGTCAGGGGTCGTTGTGTAACGCCGGTCTATGAAGCCCTTTGAGACTCAGCTGTAGTCGACGATAAAATAAAAAGAACTAACTGTAACTATATACTATATCTATACTAGTAGTAACATAACTATACTATTACTATATCTATACTAGTAGTAACACTATAACTATATACTATTACTAAATCTATACTAGTAGTAACGCTATAAATATATACTATTACTATATCTATACTAGTAGTAACTATATACTATTACTACATCTATACTAGTAGTAACGCTATAACTATATACTATTACTATATCTATACTAGTAGTAACACTATAACACCTGACCCCCAGGCGTCCAATCAGGCGCCCCCCTCACCGTAAGCTCCGCCTCCCGGCGCTCCGCCCGCCCCGTCTCGGCGCTGTGCCGCCGCGCGGCCGTGGAGGCGGCGCCCTCCAGCGATGCCATGGCGACGTCCCGGCGGTGCAGCTCCGCCGCCAGCCGGGACACCTCCTCCCTCACGCCCTCCAGCTCCCCGCCGTGGGTCAGCCGGGACCGCTGGAGCTCCTCCCCCAGCTGTGACGTCACACACACACACACACACACACACACACACACACACACAGTTTAGAACTATGCCGCAGTCTGATTGGATAGCGTCTTTCACGACACGCACTGTCTAACATGGTGTGTGTGTGTGGATAGTCGCATTGTCTGACATGGTGTGGTGTGACTGGTGTGTGTGTGTGTGTGTGTGTGTGTGTGTGTGTGTGTGTGTGTGTGTGTGTCAGAATGACCATTTTGAATCACGACCGTTCACAACGCAAAACTCCTTGAATAGGTGATAACGTTTACATTGATGACCCAAATCTCTCAAATATATAAGTAGATATATTCTCAGATTATGATATTGATATTATTGATAACTTCAGCATCCTTTTCCCAGCGCTGACCTTCCTGGCGTCGCTAACGGCAACGGCCCTCTCCTCCTTGGCCCGACTCAGCAGCTTCTTCAGCTCCTCCTCCACCTTACAGTGCTCCGCCCGCTGCCGGGTGGCCCCCTCCACCCTGGACACACACACACACACACACACACACACACACACACACACACACACACACACACACACACACACACACACACACACACACACACACACACACACACACACACACACACACACACACACACACACACACACTTAAAACACTTTGTTTCAATTGATAGCTCTTTTTATTTCTACTCCTGTTCTTTCTGCTATGACCCGAAGTCTTCGTAGCCTCTCCTCACCGTGACTCCTGCTCTTTGTCCTTCAGGGCCTGCTGCAGCCTGCTCACCTCTCTCTGGAGCCCCAGGACCTCTGCTCTGTCCTCCAGCCCCACCTGTGAACCAGACGGCAGGTTACAGAGGAGACCGGTCCGCCTCTCCTCCGGGAACAGGTGGTTTTACTCGTAGTGACCGGCAGGGGGCGCTAGAACCACAGCCCACACACAGGCACTGCACCTCGGCCTTGTCTTTCAGAGGCAGCTCCTCTCGGCCCTTCGTGCCTTCGTTCGCCTCCTTCAGATGTTTCCTCTGGAGCTTCTGATAGCTCCTCTTCAACCTGGATAACTGTGTTCGGAAAACATGTAGGAGAATGGTCAAGGAGGGAGATGGGGAGCGTATTAAAACAAATCTGGCGTCTTTTGAGGCTCAGTTTTGTTGGCAGTGAGTGAGTGAGTGAGTGTGTCACCTCCTCGTGGACCTTCTGTAGCTTCTCCTCGTAGCGTGACGCTAGGCTCAGCCTCCCCGCCTGCGCCTCCTCCAGCTGCTTCCGCAGATACCCCATCTGTGAGCGGTCGGACATTGAGGAGGCGCTGGTTAGGGGAGCAGAGCTCGGTGTCATCCACAGCCTGACCCCATCCGGCTCACCGTAGCGGGAGGACATCTAGTGTGAAGGACTTGGGCTCTTCCGTTGATTGACAACATCAGCTGCCCTCTACTTCATTAGAATTCTCTAACTTTTGTGGATTGAGGTTAATATCGCAGGATATCTGGGTTACATTCAATACCAACACAAGGAGGGCATCTTTTAACCACTCAAAAATGTACATGATCAACTAAGTCATCATATGACCTATGTGACCTTCTCCATCAGCGATTTGATGAGGATTTGAACAGAAGGCGCTGGTACCTCCACGACCCTCTGCTCCCCCAGCCGCCTGGCCGACCACAGCTCGTGTTCCCCGGCCTGGAGGCGCTGCTCCAGGCCCCGGACCTCCGCCTCCCACTCCCCCTTCCTCTGGGCCATCATGATGTCGATCTGCCGCATGAGCTCCTGCAGCTCTGGCTCGCACGACGACAGCACGGAGCTGATGGAGGTCGGGTGACGGAGTAACGTCAGGTGACGGAGTAACGTCAGGCAACAGAGTAACGTCAGGTAACGGAGTGACGTCAGGTGACAGAGTTACGTCAGGTGACAGAGTAAAGGAGTAACGTCAGGTGACGGAGTAACGTCAGGTGACAGAGTAACGTCAGCTGACGGAGTAACGTCAGGTAACGGAGTAACGTCAGGTAACGGAGTAACGTCAGCTGACAGAGTAACGTCAGGTGACAGAGTAACGTCAGGTGACAGAGTAACGTCAGGTGACAGAGTAACGTCAGGTGACAGAGTAACGTCAGGTGACAGAGTAAAGGAGTAATGTCAGGTGAGGGAGTAACTTCGGGTTACGGAGTAATGTCAGGTAACAGAGAAACAGAGTAACGTCAGCTAACAGAGTAACGTCAGGTGACAGAGTAACTTCAGGTAACAGAGGAACGTCAGGGAACAGAGTATAGGCTACTGATTCCAAGACTGGGAATTTGGTTATAGCGGCAGCACAAAAGTATATAAAAGAGAGAAAATGCTACAAAAATAAGAGTAACGTTTGAATACAATACAATTACAAAATTGAAAAAATAACAAAGTTAAGTAAAAGTCGTGAAGTAGCATAAAAGAGAAAAGTATCTGTTCTGTATTTACAATATCATGCATGTAAAATATCTAAACTATTCACTAACTGTTTATAATTAAGTACAGTAGAGCAGTGTACTCGGACGGATTAGTTATAATGTTATTACATCAAGACTGGCTTTAATTAAACACGATATGAACACAATCATGAGGTTAAAGCTGTTATGATAAGCTTCGTGATGGATGCAATGAATACAGTTTGAGAGGTAGTCCACACCGGAGTGCATTGATTGTTTTATGCATTATAAACTGCTATTGCTTACCCCAAGTCGCTGTTCTTCAGGGTTTCCAACAACGGATCCATGGCTCAGCCGGGAACACGTCTACTTTGTGTTTCGGGATTATAACATGATGAAAAGGATGTGAAGCGTGTAACGCTGTTTGTTGTCGCTGGCTGCGCGGCTTCCTGTTTAAGTTTTGTTGCCAATATAAACGCTGGTCAATAAAGTTTTCTGAGAGTTGAACTGGGAAACGGTCTGAACATAGAGCTAGAGGTCACAGACGCGATACTCCCTTCTTTATAATTAATTGAATCCGACATATTACTGTGAGCTGTTGAGGAATGATATAATTTAGGTACTAGTCATAAATGTATTTACTAGTTACTAAAACAATTGTATAGTCAGTGACACGCTTTCTACGTTTAAGTAAAACCCAAGAATACACGTTATTGTCTTATCTACGTGCAGTACATCTATGTATCTTCTTAACAGCCCTGCGGACGGTGGCGCGTCGTAGTGTAAAGAATACTTCGTTTTATTTGAAAAATGCTTATGTTTACGATTATATTAAAACTCAGGTATGAAGGATGAGGGGTCAAATGTGGAAGCATTCACGCAACGAGACATAATTCTACAGCTACTGTTTCGATACCAAGACTATCTAGCTGTCGTAAGCGACAAACATGGACACGTGGCTCGTTGGTCTAGGGGTATGATTCTCGCTTCGGGTGCGAGAGGTCCCGGGTTCAAATCCCGGACGAGCCCAAATTTTTTTAAATGAACTATTTTATTAACATTGATTTGTCTGGGATACTGATAGTAAATCTATCATTTCGGGGTTTGAATGGAAATACACAAATAATCACAAATTTTGCTTTCTTATTCTTTTTATGTACAATAGATACTATTTATACTTTTACTTTTTCTTCTGACTGAACATGCGTATCATAGCTGAACTACACGTTTAAGATGACTGAAGTGTTGTGATTTTTTTTATTAATACATGTGGACAGATCAAGCAAGTGGCTCGTTGGTCTAGGGGTATGATTCTCGCTTTGGGTGCGAGAGGTCCCGGGTTCAAATCCCGGACGAGCCCACAGCTTTTAGTCGCATTAGTCCTTCTTCACCAATTGCAATATTTCATAACACATTGACGTCAAGGTCCCTTTTCTATACTTAATGTGTTAACAGTAGCAAAATAATAGTGCAATATGAAAGCTTTGTTAAATAATTTCAAATGTGCTAAGCTTTTGACAGAGAAATGTCATTTAACAAAACTGCAATACAAACATAAATGGAACAAAATCTGATGTAAATAACTCATCTTTGACAATGATTATCCTATTAACATCGATTTACGCTGAATCTTGATAATCGCCATATCTCATTATCAAAAAACTAACATGTCTTGACAAATCCATAAACCATATAACAGCCTTTCTTTTAACCTTCCACGGAAAGAGTATTACTCATCACACAACTTCGTTATCATGTCGCTTTCTGCACTCCCCCCCAGCCCTGACCCCCGGCCCCCACGCGTCCACCTGTCCGCTGTCACACACACAACAAAGGCGACAGCACGCTGCCAGTGGGCAGTCCCTACCAGGGGAGGGCCGTGAGGGAGGGGCGGGACGGGTTCTTTGTGCTCCGGGCAGCCTCGCACCGTCTGGGGCGGAGGAACACAGCTGCTATTCCGGTTCAGCTCGGCCCAGGACACCGCCCCCCTCCCCCCACCGCTCCACACAAACGGTTTTAAACGGCCGCAGCAGGGCCGGTCGGCTAGTGTCTCTCTGTCTGTCCCGGACCGTTCTCCCTGTGTCTCTCCGTTTAGGCAGTTTGGTTGACTTATTTTTATTTGATTTAGTTGATTTCGTTTTGGGTCTTTTTTTAATTCTATCAGGAGCAGTTTGTGATACGGATTGGATCTGGTCTTTTTTTGTTGTTGTTGTTGGATTATTTAGTTTCTTGTGTAAGTACATCCATACACATTCATATTGTGACTAATGCAGTGTTTAGATTTTAATTCTTGATGTTTCTTTAAGCAGAAGGCTACCCATAGAAATAAATTAGTAATAGGTATATTATGTTATATTTTATCAGCCTAATTTTATACATTTCCTACATGCATTTGATATTATATACATATTATATATTATGACATTTTAAATTGCCTATTAATGTGATTTTTCAATAACACAATAACAATGATCACTGCTTGCTAGATTTATCCACATTTAAACAAATTACTGTAGAAAAGTGGCTTTGGGGAAAAGCTCTAAATATGAATACCTGATATGAAAATAGATAGTAGAGTTATTATATTTATCTCAAATATGTTTCTAACCAACCTTTTGTACTTTAACAGGCAACTTGGAGCCCAACTGGCATCCCCTTCGGCTGCTAAAGGCTAAGCGCTAACCCATAGCTGCTAACTGCTAGCCTAGCCCGCCAACTGCCAGCATCCAGCCTTGGCCGTCCGTATCCCCCTCACCGCCGCCCACACCCCGTCAGAGCCCGCCCCCATGGTGCTGTGTAAGGACACAGACTGCAGCGTGTGCCTCCAGGCCTTCAGCCGTCTGGAGCGGATCCCCAGGGTGCTGCACTGCCTGCACACCTTCTGCACCCCCTGCCTGGAGGCCCTGTCCCGAGTGAACGGCGACCTGGTCACCGTGCCCTGCCCGCTGTGCCGCCGGGTCACCTGCGTGCGGTGCTGCGTTGGCCTGCAGGGGGCGCTGTGGGTGGACAGCAACGTGTGGGAATACATACCGGACCGGGAGGAGGAGGAGGAGGAGGTGGTGCAGGAGCAGAGGGGGCCGGCGGAGGACGTGATCGGAGGGAAAGGGGGTCGGACGTCGACGCACGCCGAGTGGTGAGTTTCATCGGAGACGCGTGCACGCGCTTAAACACACACGCGCTCACGCACACACACACGGGCGCTCTCACGCACGTACAAACACACAAACACACACACACACACACACACACACACACACACACACACACACACACACACACACACACACAGCACACACACACACACACACACACACACACACACACACACACACACACACACACCACACACACACACACACACACACACACACACACACACACACACACACACACACACAGGTTCTCACACACACACACACACACACACACACACACACACACACACACACACACACACACACACACACACACACACACACACACACACACAGGTTCTCACGCACCGACACACACACACACACTCACGCACACACAAACACTCTCACGCACAGTCACACAATCTCAGGCACTAACCTGCTCTCCCACACACTACGCTAACACACATTCTCACGCACCTACACACTCTCACGTAGTCACACACACGCGGCCACAGACACGCGCACTCTCTCACACACGCTTGCACTTACACGGACACATGGGCTGTCACATGCTCTCACACACACACTAATACACTCACACACCATAGAGGGGTCTGAACCAAACCCGTCTCCCTGTCTCCCGTTTCAGTCGTGCCTCGCGGACCCCCAGGACCAAACTCAAGCTGCCCGCCTTCTTCAAGAAGTTCAGCCTCCTGAAGACGCAGATGGAGAGAGCCGTGCCCGGAGACCCCGTGTAAGTTCTGGACCAGGGCTACCCACTACAGACCATCAGTTCTGCATCTGAGGTCTCCCACATGGACTATAAGTTATAGGTCTCTAGAATGGCCTCCGAGTCCTTGACCAGGGTCACCCACTGTAGAGTGAGTTATGAACCAGGCTCTTTCATAAGAGAGAGGCTAGAAACTGGGTCACTCACCTGGACAGTAGAAACTAGGTCGTTCACCATAATGGAACCTCCTATACACTCTGTATTTACTAAACATCCACTATCACACACACACACACACACACACACACACACACACACACACACACACACACACACACACACACACACACACACACACACACACACACACACACACACACACACACACACACACACACACACACACACGGTCAGGTCTAGACACAGAGACAATATAGCCCAAAATGTTTACAAAAGGAAGAGATGTATCCATATGTCACTCTGTAATTGTGCATACTTTGTTTAATTAAATCGATAATACTGACAGTAGGAAACCATTCTGAAAGCAGCGGGCCCAATTCTGATTGTGGCGTTCTGTTTCTCTCACAGGGAGATGAGGTCCTGGCGTCGCCTAGCAACGGACGACCACGTCTAGTCCAAACAGAGAATTTGGATCAAGAAGTCCATATTAGTTGCCGAACTATGAACGCTGAAAGGGAAGGAAGCCCAGACTGTACGTTTATGGCATCTCTCTCCCAGGGGCCCCAGTCGCTCTCTTCCAGTACTCCCAGTACTCCCCCTCTCACCCCCCAAGACCAGAGTCTCATTAGCATAGCAGCGCTGCGTTAGCATAGCGGGCCGGGTATTAATATCTGCGTGCTAACAGAGGCTGGGATGTGGCTCAGCGGTGGTGGTGGAGGACGAGGGGGGGGGGGGGGGGACCCCTCTGTTATTAAGTCGGGGTGAACCCCGTCATCTGCTGCAGCGCTGGGATTTAGCTCATCTGGCCCTCAGTGAGCACGCCAGGAAGAGTTTAACCCCCACCCAGACCCCCGGGACCAGATGGTGTCCCCGCAGTGTCTCTGGCACATTGTGTATTTAATAGATTATCATCTTTGTGGTTGTTATATTTAAACTTATTCTTTGTTTTTTTTTTAAATAAAAGTTATTTTTGGAGAGTGGTTGTAAGCGGGTTTTTTCTTTTGTTAGTCGTGTCAAAGAAAGTACCAGGAAGTCATGTTATTCATTGCTTATTATGGAGTTGATATTATGATTCTATACACTGGTCTTAAAAGAGTTCCTCTTAAATATTGAATTGTCACTTTCTGTTCTATTCGCATATTGTGTGAAACATTTTTCCAAAGAAAGAGAAACAATATATGTCTGTCAGTACAGTAAGGATGTTCATATAAGTGCCAAGCACTAACTATCACTAGGTTAACCCATTCCCCGTACACAACAGAGATATCTGGGATAAGATGCTACACAATGCTAAGTACTATTTTTTAAGTGTGAGGACGTACCACATACAATAAGTGCGTACATTAAATGTAAGGATGTACAACATACAATATGTGTGAAGGAGGGGTGCGTGGGGGGGAGTCTAGAAGGTGAACTCTGAACAAGTGAGTCTTCAGTCTTTCGCGTTCTCGTCCTGTACTCTGCTGCGCACAACATTTCCCACATGAGATCAATCGTTGGAATTACTTCATCTTATGTTTATTATTCTATTCAAACACCGGAAAACCAATACAGTCGTTTGAATATTCCGTAAAAAAAAACCCTCTTCCCTTCACCATCATAAACCAAACATAAAACCACCACCAGAGTGCCGCTGAACAAACCCCGGACCGCGGAACAGAGGCCGTAGATCGCTGGGTTCCCCCTTCACGGAGACCCCCAGGTTGACGCGGACCGCGGCCCCTGGGTCCCTAGTGAAGGGAACAAGGTGGTGGAGATTACCCCCCGCAGACAGACTCACGGGGGCATGGCTAACAGGATTATCTCCTCCATTCACCTCACATCTGTCGAGCAGCCCCAAGTTCGGAAAGATCAGGACACAGAGAAGGATCATTAAAGTATGACGGTGCTGTGTGTGTGCACACACGCGCTCCTGAATAGAGCGCCGTCTGAGGGATAGCGTGGATAATCTGCCCTCGTTGTGGGGGTCGGCTGAGCTCTCTAGGACCGCTGCATGTAGGCTAAGCTTCTACTGGGGGGGGAACTGGTCACTGGTTAGGGCGGGAGCCTAATAATGAATTACCAAGTAACAGGAACAACAGTATTATGATTAGGCCTGCAGTATTACCTCATCCACTGAGGATACGATGCTGCTGGTACAAATCATAGTTGTTGATCATGTAGGAACTTTTCCATACAAGTAAGTGCTTCATATCAAAACTGGCACATAACAGAAACAGTAGACGATCAAATAATAATAATAATTAATAATTATATTCCATAGGCCTATATGTGACAGATGAAATACTTAGTATTATGATTATTATTATTATTATGCAAGCTTCATTTCAAAACACAAACATGCCACAGAGGTAGAACCCACGTAGATGTCATGTGTTTTTCGTTCCGGCCCGTTCCTCAGAAATGAATCAAAGTTGTTTTGCATGTAGGAGACTTATGAAATTCGTTTGTTGTCATACCTGTTTAGGTGTGGAACAGGACATGAGACCGTGAGAAGAGACAGGTACCAGCAGGCAGGCCCACGCATGGCTTAGAGAAATACTTACAATAAAACGCATGGAAAATATTCAAGGGAAGTGAAAAATTCGCCTCTATTACTGGAATAACACAGGATGTCAAACGCTAAATGCATCATTATGAGGAAACACACACATCTAAACCTGACCAAAAACAAACATGACACACACACACACACATACCACAAACACGACGCACACACAAACCTGACAAACACACACACACTTCCCATCACCTTCAGGAAGTTATCCAAGTATTTCCCCGTATTATCACCAGATAAGATGTCAGCCATCCCACGGCGGAAGAATGAATCCTGAACATATTTACTGGAAGTTCTCTTCTTTGGCATTGTTGTCCGTGGACCACCGCAGTTATCTGTAATCTGTAGCATCCACCGTATCAGTGAGGGGTGGCGACGGTCACCATCAACTGGATCCATTTCGCGTAAAAAAGCAGCAGTTCCTGTAATTTGAGCACCTAAAAAAAAGAATCAAACATCTTTAGCCTGCTTCACACACCAGGTGAAGAGGGACTTTTTAAAGCCTCCTGCCAGGCAATTTTTTACTCTGCTTTCATCTGAAAGCTCAGCGGGCGTCGGTTCTGAAAGGCCCCCCCGCTGTGTGACCGCCATGTTGGGGAGCAAGAGCTCTGAAGGAAGAGACGAGGACCACAGGCGATCTGGTATTAAGTCGTCTTTATTGATGGTGGGAGACATGCCAGATCTCTGTACAGTGGATGAAGGGCTGGCTCTACGGACACAGTAACCAAATCAGATGGGAACGACCTCTGAACTCTGACCTTCCACGGGGTCGTGCGCTACACACATACATCCCCCCCCCCCTCCTCCTCCTCCTCCCCAGTGCATCACCATAACAACGTCCTTTTTCTAGCCATGTTGTCCCTCTGCGTTCAGTCACAAATAAACAGGTGTTTGTGCTGAACTCAGGAGCAAGGACACAGTAAACGTGTGTGTATGTGTGTGTGTGTGTTGGGGGGGGGGGGGGGGGAGGTATTTACACAAACTCATATTCAACAAATAAATAAATAAATACCCTTTCACTAACAAGGTGCTCTCCAGTCCCCCCATATGGGCGACAGCCAGGGCAGTACATTCCATTTTTCAGAGTAACAAATACGTCACGGAAACGTTAGTAAGTAGAGGCAGCCAATCAGGGCCCGGGGACGGTCACAGATCGAACGCGTTGTTTTTGTTATCGCGAAAACACGATGAACACGTTCGAGGCGTCATTCGTCAACAGCGTCCGAAAATAACCGCGGATCTCCCGCGATGAGTCAACGTTTCACAGTTACAGAGAGCGACACCGTAGGCATTTCTGTTCATCTATTGACATAACAACTGACTCAGAATCCGATCGAGGTGATTACATGGTGCTTAAACAATACTGTTTAAACAATAGCAGGAGAGGTTGGAGGACCAAACTGTTTATCTACAATTTAGAGTCTGCAATCCGTCCTGTTTTCCACCAAGTCTATTATTATCGATTGTTAGGCTAGTGTCGACAAAGGCCTCCATCTTGGATGTGTAATTAGTCTTTTTATTTATTATTCAGTCAAAATCCCAAACACAGCACCCCCAAGTGTGATAAAGATGGTTATTTAACTCTTTTTTTTGTTTTGTTTTTTTACTTTTTTTCTTTTCTCACTAACTAGGACAGGTCTTAAAAAGTGCAGTAAGAGGTAACTCCAAAGTCAAAGTAAAGTAACTAACTAGTACATTACAATTCCGGCGCCTGAGCTAAGAGCAGGGCAGGCATAATGTCAAAGACTGGAAGCGAACACCAACACCAACCGAAGAAACAGCGCCCTCTGTGGGAGTGCGACGGCCTGAAATTGGGGCCAATTGATTGATTAATTTTGTCACGTTTTTTTACCAGTCCATGGTAACAAACGTGCTTAAGTGCGCTTAGCTTTTTAGCGTTTTTAAACGTTAACAATGGCTATTCAAACACAGGCGTCATCTGGAACCTGTTGTTGGTGAAGACGTCGTTACCACACTTGAACAGGTTTGTCTACTCTTGTGGTTTCTTATTTACAAAGTGTTTCCTTCACGTCACAATCACCTGAAAGGTCTACATGTGCAAATTTTGTCTTCTCTTTGTTCGACAGGAATGTCTCCGTTGACTCGCTAAACAGCCGTTTAAACATCAAAGTCACAAGGTTTACGTATAGTGCGCTTGAAACCATAATGGTATCTCTCCAAGGAACATAAAATACACTATTTACATATATGTCCACCAGGGGGCAGTGTTCCACCCTGGTGTCTCCGGGTGTTGAATTATGTGACCGATCCGAACACATCGATTGAGACCCAATCAAACACTGCAACGATATCAGATATCAGGGCAAGTGTGGTCGGGGTGACCCTGGGAGGCGCCACAGAGTAACGGGGCCCTATTGGATGACGGGTGGAGAGAGAATAGCAGTCACTCATAGTGCCAATACTAACTAAAGTTGCCTGTACAAAATAAGCATACATTTACACACAAACTCACAGGACCAAAAAAGTTTTTTGAAGTCAAGTATAGAAATCCAGGCCAACAGTGTTAAGAAGCAGAAGGACATTTAAAGTTTTTTCCTCTTTTAGAGAGTGCATTAAGTCAACGGTGTTGTAATATCGGCAATGACATATTCAAACATCACGATTGGACACAGGTATGCTCAAAACACAATGTTTCATGCATGCCGTCCTCAGACCCCTGTTGTCATGGATCTGTGTCTCTGTACACTCTGTCTGCATTGGTGGAGATCACAAAAATAAATTAAACCTTCCAGAGAGTTCCCTGAATTTATAAAAAAATACAAAAAGAAAGATGAGTGGTATCTAACTTGTCACTTAACAAAAGGGTGTACACATAATAGGACATCCTGCCCCGTTTACATTTTGTTGATATTTTCCGAACTTTTTGGCAATTTCATTAACAAACTAGATTTGACACATTTTCAAGTACCCAGTAGTTCAAACTATTGATCCGATATTCCGATAAGGCGTCCATTCTCCGATGTGCAAATGAATAACATTCAAATTAAAACATAAAAAAAATTGTAAAACAGAAACCTAAAGAAAATCAAATGGTGTAAAAGATGTTCTCTGATTGGCTTAGGAGCATTAGCAGGAGCACCCGCCCTCGGTAGTAGCCTGCTCCTGTGGTTTGTCCAACTTGATGTCAATCACTGAGAGAAAACGTTAAGGAATGACTTTGAAACGAGCAGGGAAGATATTTTAGAAAGCAAACATTGAATATGCATCATGCTTTTTTTTACAAATCTTCTTAAACACCAATATTAAACCCTAACCAATTACACTTTATACTACACTATATATTGTAATGTGACATTTACACCACTAGAGGCCACAGTACATAACAAACTACCATGTCTAACATCCCAACTCCACCGCAGCCAGGAAGACAGTCAAGTCAGTTCACGTGTGTGCGGTCGTGCAACAGAGAAAGAGCCAAGACGTTTACCATTGTTCTCTGCAGGACGAAGCCACACATGAGAACCCAAGATTATTAATGAGCAGACCGTAGCCTTCTACACAGCTGGTGGTTCTGCAGCCTCTACTCCGCGAGGCCGTTCTGAGAGACAAAGAGACGCCCGGATGGCGTCATAACTCTTGAAAAGATTAGCACTACTGCTGAACTGACCATCGTTCTGCCGGGATCCACCGCGTCAGCACCAATGGACGCAATCCAAAAGTCCTTCTACGCCATTTTACGCTAACCTTTGGCGTTCAGCATTTATTCCTCAAACGCAGCAAACCAGAGAGGTACAGTCACACTCAAGTGCTGTGGAGGTTTAGCGTCGACGTCGTCAAGACAAAACTAGGGCTGTGATCGGCCCCTATCGTTCACGTCGCCTCGACAGTCTCCGGAGCCCCCCCCCCCCCCCCCTCGTCAATACAGTGCAATCACCATCCCTTCTCTCACAAAACATTACCCAGGATCCTTTGGGGCCGGTGGACCGGCAGAGTAAACACTATCAACACCAAACGTCCTGGCGCTAAAGCCCGTGGCCTAGGGCTACCCGGCTCCTAGCTAACCTTCTGTGTGTGCTCGGGAATAGAGAAGCAGTTTACATCCTCGGTGTTCAAAACACATCGGATACCGTCTCGGTTTGACCTTTAACCTTTACGGAGCCGCGCCGTATCTGTTGTTTGTGAGGGGCGGGGGGGGGAGGGGGTTGCCGTTACAGAGGGGTCGATACCCCGGGGCAGGAACCAATAGGAACACTCCAGCGTCGGCAGAGACAGAACCACCCTTAGGTGCTGTCGCCTGTCACATCCATCACCCGGGTTACGGCGTCATAAACGCTCCCCGCCCCCTCCCAGAGACCGGCCTCCGTCCATCAGGCGGACGGGCTCGTTGCTACGACGAGCAGGAAACGGCTTTGAAACATCAAAAAACAAAAACAACCTTCTGGTTGAAGTAAGACCCCTGAAGGGCGTCCTGAAGACTCGTCCTGCTCTGATGCTCTGTAGAAATAGAGGTCTCATCTGTGTGGTGAATCGAACCTGCTGTCATGGCGGTGCGGCATTTTTATCAACATCTAAGCAGGATTCAGACGCAAGGCGTGGAGCTAATTAGCCGTAATGGGGGCTCAGAGGAATTATACCGCCGTAGTAAAACCCGAAAGCCATCACGTCCGGGCTATCGAGCTCCGACACACGCCTACGCTAATGCCCTGACAAGGTCCAGCGGACGTAGATTAGAGAAACCAATCAATAGCTGTAAGCGGTGTCAAACCAGCCGTCCTCAGACTAAACCCAGGTCAGCGATAGCTGGCTACGCTACAGGTTCACACGTATCTGGGGGGAGATACCGCCCAGTGGGGCAATTGAACCATTAACAACATTTAGGCCAAGAAAGCCAGTCAAAATGATTGGATCCTTACCCGAGTATCACCAAATGGACGCGTTGCTGCTCGGTTAAGGCAGTGGTTCCGTCCTCTTCCTCTTCCCTGTGAGCCCAGTGTTAGTTCTGAGTATTTCACTACCCCAGCTCGCCTCTCGTGCATCGCTTTCCCCTGCTCATCGTCTCGACCCCGTCGCCCAGAGTGAACGCACGCGCAGAAGAAGCAGCGTGCGTCTTTCAATCAACAGGCAGTTGGTTCGTATAAACCTTGCAGTACTTCTGCAATCCCACTCAATGTATTTTTTCTGCCAAAAAAAATGCACCGTCACATATCTTGGGCGTGTGAACCGGCTGTTGCCCCGTCGTGTCCCAGGATGACCACCAGAGGGCAGGAGCACCCAGAGGGCCAGAGGCCTGCTGGAGAAGAGCCCTCACGCAGAGGGGGTCTGAAGAAGGCAGACGTGTTCAGAGAACATCTTCAACCAAACAGCGAAGAAGATGATGGGGCCAGCATCAGGACCGACTGTCAGAAGTCATCGTGACATGGGGGCACTAATGAGGGATGTTTATGCGCACACAGTGACGGGAAAGACAGTTTCATCAACCAGCCTCGTTTCCATGGAGACGGTGGTCGTGGCTGACAGGAGTATAAAAGACCTGTCGGGTTTTTTCCAGAAGTGCAGTCAGAAACTTAATTAAAGAGGGATTTATAAATGGTATAAATCCTTGTTGTATGTACAGATCACACATAAAGGAACATGGCAACAGTCCTCATATGCCTCAAAAGTTTTGTTATATAAATGGATCAAAAGACAGATCCCGAGTGATAAATTAGTTCAACATAAATTAATCAGAACATGTCGAGTTATTGTGAAGTTAATAATATATTTTTGAATTAAACTTTTTGAAACATTAATCCCAAATATAATAATTTGAATCCAAGTAAAACTTCCAGACATAAGAAAGTCTTTCGTAGTAGTTCTACATGCAAGAACACAAGGAAACGATAAAAGGCTGTTCTCTAGCTAGTCTATAAGCTCAGTCATGGGATCCAGTGTTTACATTGGGCCGTTCTTTAGGACGCTCCACTGCTTGGTGTGTTCCATCGACATCAGACGATGGTAGGGAAGTATCTCTTCAACAGGAGGAGCGCGTGCTAATGGGTTATGGATGGGGTAGATGAACGGAGCATTAGTCAAAGGATACTTCCCTCTTTGCTGGTCTCCTGCATGCTCTCCATCCCAGGGAGAGCAGCGGCCACACGTCGGAACAGCTGCAGGACAGACAGACAGAGAACAAGGTTGTTTTCACACGTCGAACACCCAAGCCCTCCCAGACTCCCACCTATAGACGTCAGTACATGGACTGTGTTCGGTGCGTCATCAGTTTATATCAAAACTATATAACAAGGCAAAGCTGAAATGATCCCGAGTATTTGATGATGGAGCAGGAAGCTCACGATGGGTACGTTAAAGAGGTAAAAACTAGACCATTAGCGCTCATTAATGACGGTGACGAGGTGAAAACGATGAGCTCTGAACGTGATGACTCATTGCTCCGCACACATGCTAAACAGGAGTCGGTGTGGCAGAGCGCAGAGCTCTCCCGAGTAACACCGTCTCTTTGTTCTTCATCCTGTTGTTTTGCCTCCCTCCTCCTCCTCCTCCTCCTCCTCCTCCTCCTCTCCTCCTCCTCCTCCTCCGCCTCCTCCTTTCGGCGGCGGCGAGCGGTGGTGTGTGTTGTGACCGCTTGAAAGCTCGGTGAAGAAAAGAGCCATCTGTGTTTGCCTGGGCGCCGCCGCCGCCGCCGCCGCCGGCTGGCAGAATCACCGCGGCCGCATCGACAGACACGCCTTCCTCTGAGCGGCTCGCAGCCCTCGCTCATTGTCAGATTAACACAAAGATCCCGAATTAAGCGCGCCAACGCCCTGCTTTCATCGAGATCCTCGGATAAAAGCCTCGGCTGAACGCTCAGCCCTCTCCTTCTGGTTGTTACAGCTATTATTGTGAAAGAATAATCATTTACAGGGGATTTAACTTGTCCGTTGCACAACTTTGTAAACACACACACTGAAAGCGTAGAATGGTCCAGCGGGCTCCGGTGAGCTCTTTTAAGGGCCCTAAACCATTCTCTCTTCCCCTCCTCGTAGCCAGAAGCCCACACAGAAAACAAATCACTTGTTGGAGGGTGTTTGTGTTTGTGGATCTCGGTAATAACAGCAGCTCCGACGCTCGCTCTGACTCACTGAGCCACAGGCTGCCCGCGGCACACGCCAAGATATCTGCCATCTGACTGTGGGCTAGCTACGTCAAGTAGCCATGTCGCTGCGCCTCCCCGTCCCCAGTGTAGCCTTAGCCGTCGCCTGAGGTTCAGTGCACCTCTCCTCCCAACGTCGAAAACTAGACGTCAGGGAGAAGGAAGGCCCTCTTCGTCTTCCCTGCTACGTTGCCTGGTTCCTCAATGAGGGAGGATGGGAAGAGGTCAACTTATATTATGTTTGTTTGTACGACACAACGTCCTCACACTATACATCACCAGATGTTTTTGGCAGGCGTAGGACCGATAAATAAACACTGCTGTGTTAATGCTCCAATAGATTTATGCTAGCCTGCTAACGCTAGGCTGACAGTGGTCTCATTTATGCTAGGCTATGCCAATGCTAGTGTGCTAGCTGGGCAACCATAATGCTAGACTAACGCTAGACTGCCAATGCTATGCTGGGCTGACACTAGCCTGCTAATGATAGGTTAGTCTAACGCTAGCCTGCTGAGGATAGTATAAGGCCGGCCGTCCGACCTGCTTGACGTTGTAGCCCGTCTTGGCGCTGGTCTCGATGAACATGACGCTCAGCTCCTTGGCCCGCTGCTCCCCCTCCTCAATCGTGATTTGCCTGCAGAGGAAACAATTATCAAAGTACTGAACACACCCACACACACACAAACACCAGGAGAGGAAATTAATTAAAATACCACCAGAAGAAAACAAGTCATAACACAGAAACAACACTGCAGTAGCTAGCTAGGGCGTTTGACTCCTAGCCAAAAAAAGGGTTTTGGTAAGATCCTTGATTGTGCTTGACCACTGCCTAACCTCTACCTGCTCTCTGATGATATGTATCTGAAGTCACTGCCTAACCTCTACCTGCTCTGTGGTGATATGTATCTGAAGTCACTGTTTGTCACTTTGGACAAAGGCGTCTGAAATTACTCCAAAGTATTAAACAGTAAGTCACGCTGATTTACTTCAGAAGAAACCTCTCTAAAATGTAATTGTACGACACGATTATGAGTGTCAAAATGATCCTCTGGAGACTTCACAGCTGAATGTCCTTTATTAAAACTTTACACATTCAGATGTACCCACCAACACCAAAGCTAATTAGCGTTAGAGTGTTTAAACAAATTGAATTGTTTTGTGCTGCGAGCAAATTCATTCCATTCCATTAGCGCAACGGATTAATGAAGTCAGCTTGGTTTGTGCTTCACTGAGACAAACGCTGGAACGCCGCAACAAGGGGCAGGTGAACCGTCAGCACTGGGGGCCTGAGCTCAGTGTTTACAGGGGGAGGGGGCCGTGGAAGGACGTGCTGGAGTGGTAGAACCTTCATCGGTGGGCCTTTCTGGTCGAGGGAAACAACCAGAGGAAAAGGACTTGGAGCCAAACCACCATGTCAGATACATATCAACGTATAGGAGCATTGTTGAGGCATGTTCAGTCAACTTAATTAGTCGCACTCACTAAAAGTCTCAGGTTTTGAATGACATCACCGGTTTCAGAGCCATGAATGACATCACCGGTTTCAGAGCCGTGATGACATCACCGGTTTCAGAGCCATGATGACATCACCGGTTTCAGAGCCGTGATGTCACCACGGGCTCTGAGTTGAGGTGAGCCTCGTCCATCACCCACACACTCATCACCCTCTCATTTCATGAAGAACATAAGGGATCTTTCATCAGGGCTCACCAGAGATTCCGTCTGTCTGCCCAGTGAAGCCTGACATTGCAGAAAGGAACAGCGGACAATGTCCAAAACAATGGAATCCAGAAGGAACAGCAGGTCTTAGTTTCAAGGAGAGAGAGAACGAGAGCTCTGCAGCATCTACACTCTAACGACACGTGATGCTGCCTTGCTCCAGGGCTGAGAGACTCACTCCCCCTGAGTGATTCATCACCCGCCAGGCCAGCAGTGGTTTAATAACAACCCCACACACACACACACACACACACACACACACACACACACACACACACACACACACACACACCACACACACACACACACACACACACACACACACACAACACACACACACACACACACCTATATAATACACCGTGAGTCTAGACAGTGTCTAGGATTCAGGCCCAATATCACCCACGCAACATCTCCGGTCTGTGTCCGGTGTTCGGTGTGCCAGAGACATCCAGAATCCGTATTGTACGCCACAAAGAATTGTTAGTCCCACTCTCTCCATCGTCGAGATAAGGCTCCTTTCTGGCGGTGGGCAGTTACCGGTTGCCATGGCTACCAACGGATTCTAAACTCGCCGCAGCCGGTGGGAGAACACGGATGGACTTTGATTCCTGCCAACACAGGAGTTGCTTGTCGTTCATGTGTGTTTGGGTTCGATACGCAGTGTCACTGAGCAAGATGGCCCCAACACCCCTACCCGCTCATGAATCGAATGCATTTAATCTGTAGTCGCTGGGAGTTTGGATAAAAGCATTGGCTGAACAGTGTTTCATGTTTCATTTAACTGTCGAATAGCATGTGTCATGACCTATGTTTGCCAACAGGGGAAGCAAACTGTTGAATAGCATGCATCATGTACACGTCTGCTAGCAGTAGAAGCTAACTGTTGAATAGCATGCATCATGTACACGTCTGCTAGCAGTAGAAGCTAACTGTTGAATAGCATGCATCATGTACACGTCTGCTAGCAGTAGAAGCTAACTGTTGAATAGCATGCATCATGTACACGTCTGCTAGCAGTAGAAGCTAACTGTTGAATAGCATGCATCATGTACACGTCTGCTAGCATTAGAAGCTAACTGTTAAATAGCATGCATCATGTACACGTCTGCTAGCAGTGAAGCTAAATGTTAGTAGCACGTTCTGTTGAATAGCATGTGTCATGTCGGCTAGCAGTGGAGCTAACTGTTGAATAGCATGTGTCATCTTCTAGCGGTGGAATCTGAGTAGCATGCGTCTGTGAGCAGCGGGTAGCAACACCTCATTATCTTTGGACGGTTTTTCGACAGTTCTGTCGGCGCCGTCGGGCGCACAAAACCAAACAATAAAGGAACAACAAAACGCTGTGCTCTGCTCGACCCCTACACTACACACAGCCTCTGTTCCTCGTAGAGACAGAGGACCGCGTCTCAAAGAGTTCATAAATTAATCATCCATTATTTACACTCTAACCCAGAACCCAGAATGCCCGAGCCGTTACGAGACGATCAGTTAAATCTCTAGGAAGTTATTAAAATGAAAAACACTGAAGAAGGATCCAATATGTATCCATAAAATATGTAGGCTTATGAGTATTGGTGGGCCGCCACGAAACCGTACCCCCCCTCTGCCTCATCAATGCTAAAGGCCTCCAGGGAGGGAGACTGCTACCAGTTTAATGGCACACATTAGACTCAGCAGGTGGCTAAGGAAACTGTAACCAGGAAGAAACCGGATTGAACAAAGTAAAACCAAGCTACATCTATAAATGGACACGAGCCTAGCCGGGAATCTAGAGTATTACGGTTTCAAATGATCTGTAGCGGTTACTACGGCGATAATGGGGATCTGATACACAGCTCTTTGTGTATACATCCTGCTCCTCGCCCATCTTTGTTCATTCATTCATTCATTTCACCCCATTCGGATTGTCTCCACTGAACGGAGCTACACATAGCCAACTCTATCTGAGCAAGTCATCTATGTACATAATGCCAGACGGACAGGGACACTATACAACTCAATAAAGACCACATAGCGTCCAACATATTAAATACAGTCAGGATGCCAAACCGCGTGCACAGTTTGCCATTAAAGCAGCCCTATAGCCGCGTCTTCTCACTTATCTGCTGTTCTGGCCATCTGGGAGGAACGTTGTTAGAACTCTTCCTGCCTCTCTGCCAATCAAACAGTCATTGGTCAATCATTGGTCAGAACACCACCAATGAGGGTGTGGGCAGCAGTGAAGCCCAAAGCACCTGGTTGGTTGAGAAGCAGCAGAAGGCGGGGCTTGTGCGATGGGCTCCTTCCTGGAGGTTAACCGTGGAGTCATGTTCTGCGGAGGAAGTCCTCGCGGAACCAGGTTGTGATTGGTTGTATTGTGAATTGAAAGAATGAAGGACTCGGATGTAGGGAACAGCTGTGTCCAACGATCGCTCCGGGCTTATAGTCACGGTTCATGAAGGAAGAAATGCTCTAGAATGTTCTCCTGGGAAACCCTGACACACAGTGTTCTTGCACCAGGCGCATGTTTCAGGAACGTCGGTTTCAGGAACATTTGTTTCAGGAACGTTTCGGTTTGAACCAGTAGCACCGTCACCTCTGTGTTCACTAACCACAACAAGGCGTTCCAAAACGGACCCTGTAGTGACATCAAGTGGGCGTGTCCCACCAAGATGTATGTAGGCCTTCCATCGCACTGCCCGTCCAAAACGACCTTACCACTCTAAAGACTTATTTTTGGGTGAAAAGCGTCATAAATAATAAAGGACATTTTGAGGGGCAGAGTTTAAACCCGGAGTTCCACATCAGAGATGTTCTGTCCAGACGGCCAATCGGGAATCACATCCCTGACAAATCCTCTGGATGTGGGGGGCTTATCCACGGCTGGCTGATATTAATACACTCGGGATGAATACTTTGGCTCGATAAAAAGCGGCTGAGCGAGCGACTTCCTCTTCCTGTGTGACCAGGAAGTGTAGCGGACCGTAGCAAAGCAGCGAGGATCAAAGCAGCGAGGATCAAAGCTTAAAGAAGTGACGTCACTTTAGGTTTGGACCAAAGTAGGTGCCATTACAAGTTCGAGCCATCAGAAATGACATCATGATAGTTTGGCTCAAACTAACTAGTAACATATCTCACCAGAGATGGCGATGTTGCTTCCGGCTCTTATTTGTTTTCAGTTACTCTTTAAAGGTCTCATCTCATCGTTTTCTCGTTAATTTTGCGGTGATCTGTAGTCTGAATTGATGCCCTAAGAGCCGGTTTTAGAGAAAAAAAAAGCTTTGCTGGGTCTGTTTCATGCTGTTTTAGTTTGTTGGGGGAGGTGGGAGGGGACGAACGACAGGATTTCGCCTCTTAACATGAATATGCATGATATGCTAATCTGCTCGCCTCTGATTGGCTAAGAGCACTGTGACGCTGAGCTGCAGAAATGAGCTCTGCTACTTCCTGTCTGCCGGTGGGCGGTAGCAAGCTAGCTAAGCTGGGCGGGAGGCGTGGCCATGAATACTAATTTTCGGTGTGACGTCACACCGATGGGGTTTTCTCATCCGCTCGTTTTTCTCTGTGATTTCTCTCATTGCCTAATATAGGTAATGGGGGTAGAGGAACACTTTCACGCGCAGCATGCATATGCAACTCGTAGAGACCTATAGTATTTCAACAAAAACAAGCATTCTCAGTTTCTCACGGAATGAGACCTTTAACCTTCGGTAATAGGTACTTAAAATGATGACAAGTGACCCAGGTCACTAAAACCATGAACTCACATAAATGACTGAAATTGTTCAATCTTTCAAATGATAATGTGAGTCTTGTTTCCCATTCATGATTATTCTTTGCTCAAGTAAAACTATTTAACCTATGCCTGAAGTCATATTTGAACAGACAAATTAATCTCCCAATTAGGACCATGTAGACTTTAACACTAGAACTTCAAGATCATGTGTAGAACAGAAGATGTTGTATTTGAGCAAGGAAACCGTCGCAGCTGCCAGCCATAAAAAGACAGAGCCATAAAGACACTCGTAATTTGTAGCGCTGACCGGTACAAACCTCTTATCCGCCAGATCCGTCTTGTTGCCCACCAGCATGATGATGACATCACTCCCTCGCTCTGTTCTGACGTCATCGATCCATTTGGACGTCTGCTGGAACGAGTTAACGTCTGTCGAGGGGGAGCAGCGACAAACCACAATCAAATAACCCGGCCCACTCCAGCAATTAAGCTGCGCCATTAACCGGCATCAAGGCTCCCCGCTGCCGCACACTTGATATAAAACGGGAGCACTTTGGAGGGGAAGAGTTACCCCGAGCCGCTTGCCTCCGTACATACCCCTGTAATCCGTTAGTGTAGCAATCTGATCAAATGGAGAGGGGCGAAATGGGATTAGAAGTATTAATCTTGTTTAACTGAAGGATCCGACATCCTAAATACTTCAAATATTCCACAGCGGATGGACCACGAGTGTGTATGTACAGGATACAGGTTATGGTGATCACGTAGCATTGTGTTTCTCTCTTTTAAGCCCAGGGGAGTCTGAAACCTGATTAAGTATGCGGGCTAATCACCAGTTAAAGGGCAGATTACACCCTGGACAGGATCTGTCTAATAATAACAAGATTGTTGTGTAAAGAGTATTAGTAGTATATCCACGAGGTGAATCTAATTATAGAAGTGTAGAGAGATCTAGGAAGCAGGGGAAACTGTGAAACTGTGTTTACATTATTGCTGATCAGCGTATCTGTGGAGGACATTGTGGAGGGGTTCTGTGAAATATGAGTGGAAGTGTGTGATCTCATAAAACAAACAGGAAACAGGATCGATAGTCTTAATCAGCTTCCTGTTCTCACAGGACCACCACATTGGCTCATGTTACACAGTACTTTATACACTGTAATGTATACGCTCTAATGAAAACACTGTACTGTATATACGAGGCACATTAGGGTAAACATTAATGCATACACTGTACTTTATAACTACTGTACACACTTGGCATACACTTTACTTTACAGAATGTAGTATTATAGTGTTGTAAGTATTAGCAGTACTTGTGATGTCGTAGACCACCACAGCGACGGTAGAGTCCCTGATGTAGTATTAGTAGTATTAGTAGTATATAGTAGTAGTACTTGTGATGTCGTAGACCACCACAGCGACGGTAGAGTCCCTGATGTAGTATTAGTAGTATAGTAGTAGTACTTGTGATGTCGTAGACCACCACAGCGACGGTAGAGTCCCTGATGTAGTATTAGTAGTATTAGTAGTATAGTAGTAGTACTTGTGATGTCGTAGACCACCACAGCGACGGTAGAGTCCCTGATGTAGCTCGGGATCAGACTCCTGAAGCGCTCCTGGCCGGCCGTGTCCCACAGCTGGAGACGCACCTGAAAATACACACAGTACTATCAGTACACACACAGTACTATCAGTACTATCAGTACACACACAGTACTATCACACTCAGTACTATCAGTACACACTCAGTACTATCAGTACACACTCAGTACTATCAGTACACACACAGTACTATCAGTACTATCAACACTCAGTACTATCAGTACACACACAGTACTATCAGTACTATCAGTACACACACAGTACTATCAGTACACACACAGTACTATCAGTACTATCAGTACACACACAGTACTATCAGTACACACACACAGTACTATCAGTACACACTCAGTACTATCAGTACTATCAGTACACACACAGTACTATCAGTACTATCAGTACGCACTCAGTACTATCAGTACTATCAGTACGCACTCAGTACTATCAGTACACACACAGTACTATCAGTACACACACAGTACTATCAGTACACACTCAGTACTATCAGTACACACTCAGTACTATCAGTACACACTCAGTACTATCAGTACACACACAGTACTATCAGTACACACTCAGTACTATCAGTAACACACACAAGTACTATCAGTACACACACAGTACTATCAGTACACACACAGTACTATCAGAACACACACAGTACTATCAGTACACACTCAGTACTATCAGTACACACTCAGTACTATCAGTACTATCAGTACACACTCAGTACTATCAGTACACACACAGTACTATCAGTACACACACTCAGTACTATCAGTACACACACAGTACTATCAGTACACACACAGTACTATCAGTACACACACAGTACTATCAGTACACACACAGTACTATCAGAACACACACAGTACTATCAGTACACACTCAGTACTATCAGTACACACTCAGTACTATCAGTACACACACTCAGTACTATCAGTACACACACACACAGTACTATCAGTACACACACAGTACTATCAGTACACACACAGTACTATCAGTACACACACAGTACTATCAGTACACACTCAGTACTATCAGTACACACTCAGTACTATCAGTACACACACACAGTACTATCAGTACACACTCAGCACTATCAGTACACACTCAGTACTATCAGTACACACACAGTACTATCAGTACACACACAGTACTATCAGTACTATCAGTACACACACACACACACACACACAGTACTATCAGTACACACACACACACACACACACACACACACAGTACTATCAGTACACACACAGTACTATCAGTACACACACACACACACACTCAGTACTATCAATACACACACAGTACTATCAGTACACACACAGTACTATCAGTACACACACAGCACTATCAGTACACACTCAGTACTATCAGTACACACTCAGTACTATCAGTACACACACACAGTACTATCAGTACCATCAGTACACACTCAGTACTATCAGTACACACACAGTACTATCAGTACACACACAGTACTATCAGTACTATCAGTACACACATCAGTACTATCAGTACACACACAGTACTATCAGTACACACACAGTACTATCAGTACTATCAGTACACACACAGTACTATCAGTACACACATAGTACTATCAGTAGTACTCACAGTACTATGAGTACCGTCAAAACTCACACAGTACTATCAGTACCATAGTAGAACACCCAACACCATCAGTACTCATACAATACTATCACTACTCTGAAGGTTCTCAAACAGTAATATCACTACTCTTGTAGTACTGATAGTATTATCACAGTACTACAGTATCGCATTGCTTTTGAAGCAGTCTCACAATACCATCTTTTGGCACTCTGGAAGTATGTAATCATCGGTATTGAGGGAAGACTAATATGTTTAAGAGTACAGACGTTCACAATCCACAGCAAACTGTTGCATTACTCAGATAACGTTCATTAAGCCTTATAGGTGACCACACACACACACACACACACACACACACACACACACACACACACACACACACACACACACACACACACACACACACACACACACACACACACACACACAGTCAGGCCAAGGTCATGCTGTCGAACGTGAACATTCTCCCAGGAAACAAACAGCCGAGCGCGCGTCTGTGATTGTATAAATCTCCATAATCACAGACGGGCGCTGGCCTGCTGAGTGACTGCACTCCCAGCACTCCTCAGCCCGCACTGCGCTCTGAGGAGCACAGTGGAGGGGAACAATGCCCCGGGAACCCGCTGAGCCTCCCTAGCTTAGACTAGGATCACCTCCTTCCCCATCGCAGGGTGAGACAGACAGTGAGACAGAGACAGAGACAGAGACAGAGACAGAGACAGAGACAGAGGGAGAGAGAGAGAGAGAGAGAGAGAGAGAGAGAGACAGAAGAGAGAGAGAGAGAGACAAGAGAGAGAGAGAGGGAGACAGACAGAGAGAGACAGAGACAGAGAGACAGAGAGAGAGAGACATAGACAGAGACAGAGGCAGAGACAGAGACAGAGACAGAGAGAGAGAGACAGTTACAATGAGAAAGAGAGAGACAGATACAACGAGAAAGAGAGAAACAGAGACAGGTACAATGAGAAAGAAAGACAGGTACAATGAGAAAGAGAGACAGACAGAGAGAGATACAGTGAGAAAGAGAGAAACAATGAGAAAGAGATACAGTGGGAAAGAGAGAAAGAAAAAGACTGCTTTGATTATCTTCCATGTCAATAAAGCTCTTTCCAATTGAACTGAGAATCAGAAAGAGAAGAATAAAAAAAAGGACGTCAAGGAGGAGAGACGGACAGGAAGAGAGAGGTGGTTTGTCAGGTCGTTTCCTGCCTCACCGTCCGGTCCTCCAGGTACATCGTTTTTGACAGGAAGTCGATTCCGATCGTGGCCTGAGACAAGACGTGAATGGAGAACATGGTCAATATAAACAAATCACATATTAACATTGAACACAATCTTAGGTCAAAACAGCAACAGCATCTTTTACGCATAGCACATCAAATAAATACAATAATAAAACAGTTACAAAAATATATGATAAATAACGCTGAAGATAAATGTGGATGTACATGTAAACACGTTCTCCTTCTTGCATCCATGGAAAACATTGAAGCACAGAATGTCTGGTACTACTACAGGCTCAGTAATACTGAGTGTACTACAGTAATATTGCAGTTCTTGTTTTTTCTGACCTGCCAGTACTGAAGCGCCTGAGGCAGGCGTGTTTAAATATAGAACGCCACACAGAGACCTACACACGGAGAGATTAGGTGTGCATTGAATAATTCATGCTGTGTTAAAATATTAAGCACCTCCCATCGTTAGAGAAACAGACCCAGGCTCCAAGGGCGTTGTGTTTGTTTAACAGTGCTGGAGAACGTTGCCGAGATCTGAGGTGTATAGAAATCCTTTTTAAATGACTTTGGGTTCTTAATGTGTTGGGGAATCAAACTCAGAGTGCAGCTGAAGACATAAAGCTAAATAGTATAGTGTGGTGGCTAGCTTGTGTGTGTGGGGTTGAGTATGTTTGCGTGTTCCTGTTCCTGTTCCTTGTTTTGAAGAAAAGCGACTGCTCCATGAGGCAATGTTATTATTGTAATATTATCCATTGGGGGAATCACATTGGGGGAAAACAGCAAGGTTTAAACGTCACGTCGGAAACTAGATTCACCGTCAGGATGCACAGACAATAAACAGCAAGTCGACTGCTCTCTGCTCCTTGACAGTTGGCATGATCACAGTTCCGGCCTCGGAGGGATTCCCAGGCCGGCATCAGAGGACTTTCCCTAACCCCGAGCACTCAGAGACGAGGAGAAAACCTCCATAACCACAAGGAAGAAACCTGAAGAGGGAACCGCATCTCACTAGATCTCAACTGGCATAAAAGGGGGAAACTGAGAACCACCATTTTGAGTTGATAGAAACGGAAAATGAAACAAACATTCATGAATTATTGAGCGACACTGCTGGGTTGAATATCAGAGCATTTCATCCCATCTGTACCGTCCTTTCATAATGTAGAATATTGTGTTAACCTCTACTATAACGATGTGTACCTCAACATTAATTAATACTACTCCTACATTGATTCATGTTGAATATTTCAGTCGTTCTTTTATTTACATTCTTTATTTGAGCACCCTGTATGCGTTCTGCCGCTGTGACAGCATAGTGTCTAATAAACGTTATCTGATCCTTCTGCTCTGCCTCATCATCCCTCTGGGAGATGGCCGACGTTCACCTCCACCTCCCCGCGGAGACACGGAGCAGGTACTCCACCACGGGGTGAGCTACACCGGGCAGACGTGTCGGCCGTCGGCCCAGCGGAGCGGGACCTGACGCGGTCACAGCTCCGTGACCACAGGTCTGACAGCTCCCCGCCGCCCACACAGCCAGGCCCTTCTGCCTCCAAGGCTTTCAGCACCACCCACCACCTCCACCACCACCAGCACTACCGGCCTCATCCTCCCCTCTCCTTCACCTCCCCCTCCCCTCTCTCTCTGGGCTGCGTGTTGGCATCATGGATGTGATCGAAGAACCAGACACAAAAACACGTTACTGCTCTCCTTGTCTTTCACCAAATTAATTATTCACAGTCAAACATATTTAAAGCCTCCTGTTGCTTCTAGAAGATCGGTAGCAGGAATGATAACTATTTGGTACTATGTAGTCTTTTAGCAGACATGTTTATCCATAGTTAATTCAGATACATGTCGTCAAGTATCTTAGCTCTTAGATCCCCAATGTCCAATCGCTGAACATTGGGGATTTAATTGCTTCTGAATTGAATAGCAATTAAAGAAAACGCTGCACATGGACTTTGTTTAAATGTTCAAGTTAATAACCAGCATCATTCCCCTTTTTAATTGGCCTCAAAGACAAAGCATGAGAAAGTTGGAGCCTAATTATTAGCATAGCAGGGACATGTACTTCTGTTCTGCCAGGTTTAGCCATTTATTACTTAACAAGAATCCGGTGTCGGGGCAGAGAATATATTTGTGTTAATCTGCGTGAGTGATTTGCATGACAAAACGCGAACACAATATGGATTACATCCTCCGTTGTGCTAACGACAGGGAGAGACCGACTGTAGCTCTCCACTCACCGCTAACTCCGGATCATTGGACCAATTTGTCCTCCATCCAGTGAAAGGAGTCCTGGGTGCAGTAGGCACCGCTCGCTATGCTAACTAGCTAGCTCTCCACCACTTCATAGGAAACCTCAGGGGAGGGTCCTTGCTAGAAGATGCTAGCGCTACATCACTAGCTTTACAACAACAACTCATCATGTGAACCGTCACAACAGGCAACAATTTACATTCAGGGCATTTAGCAGATGCTTTTATCCAAAGCAACTTACATCGGTTAATACACGCCGACGGCAGAGTCAACCATGCAAGGCAACAGCCAGCTCGTCAGGAGCAGTTTAGGGTTAAGTGTCTTGCTCAGGGACACATCAAGACTCAGCTAGGAGGAGCTGGGGATCGAACGAGCAACCTTTTGGTTACAAGAACACTGCTCTACCTCCTGAGCCAAGACGACCCAATTTAGATACGTTGGATTGTTTTTGGTAGTAGAAATATGTCTCCTTTGAATATGGATTCATAGTTTTTCAAGGCCCTCACCACACAGTATAAAAGGTGAGGAGCGAAACTACCCAATCAGTGACCAGAAGATTATAGGGGTGTCCACCATGTCTGTGGACACCGGGGTTAGCACCCTTACACCCCTACTACTAGTTAGCTATTAGCTACTAGTTTCATGTTCTGAATGCCAGGGATCCAAGGGGCCTATTGAGGCCCTTGTGTGACTGCAGAAGCTCCGAGCTACGACAACAAGAGAAAGAGTTTAATCCTCAAATGCAGTCCAGTGTTACAGCAGCAGAGTGGTGTAATCCGGTCGAGGATATAAGGGCCCTCCTTCAGTCAAATGCAGTCCAGACATTTTTCCACCACCATCAAACAGATGGTACACAAACTTAATATCCAAAGCTGGGAGTATTTGTTTTAAAGATTACGTTTAGTTTGATTTAGATTTGACGACAGATTGAAGACGAACATTTAGGGGATGTGGAAGGAGGGAGTGGCAGGGTGTTGGCCATGTTTGGATTTCATAATAAGAGTTTGGGAAATAATGTGCGGTTGCCTTTTAAAAATGGCACACCCTAACTAGCTAATGAATTCTGAATTCTCAGAACCAATCAGGAAAGAGTCGCCCGCCCAGATTTATGATTGATTGATAAATGGATAGATTACACAGTCGAGGGGGGGGGGGGGGGGGCAGCAGACCTGATCTATCCAAGACCCCAGAGTGGACGTTCCTATTTGTGGGGTGGATCGTTCCTCGCAGTTTCGCTGGCGTTTCCGTCCCAAGAGACGCTAGCTAGCTCAGAGTTCATCCACGTCCGTCTAATCTCATTGACCGAGTGCAGGGCTCTGCTGTTCCCTTCACCCAACAGCGGAGGACGATCTGGATTCCCTTCGTATCCCGACAGGAAGGAGAACCGCTGTTGCAATGACGGTAATTTAATAATCCAGGGACATGCCGTGATGTCATGGCAACGATGCATCAATATTATTAATGTGACATTTGAGGACAAGAACAGTCCTAAAATAAAAACACCCACATTCAGCAAAGAGAGAAAATGTTTCATAAAGAAACGCATAAGTTTATGATCCCGAAATATCGCGGCAGTGGGTAATATTAGCCTCGGCGAGTTGTTATATTCACGTTATTAAAAAGTAACTCAATGAGTGTTTTGGACGCGTTCTGCAGTGAGGAGGAGGAGGAGGAGGAGGAGGAGGGAGGAGGAGGAGGAGGAGGGAGGAGGAGGAGGAGGAGGAGGAGGAGGAGGAGGAGGAGGAGGAGGAGGAGGAGGAGGAAGGGTCTCTGTGGCAGTAATATGCATGGCTGGTTATTATGGTCTGGAAATACGATGTGCTTAGCAGGAGTGGTAGGGGTCAGACACAGCCTCCAGGCGTCGTTTAGAAACACACAAAAACTCACCGAAGCACACACACACAACGTCAAACGCACACCAACCAAATGCACACAAACAAAAGGACACACACACACTAACCGAAACATACACACAGTAAAAGAAACTAAACATTGGGGTGGAAATGAGACCAGTAATCCAGTTAGACTACGCAGTATACTGTACTTTAATGCTTATTTTACATAAGAGACCCACTCTCTATACATCTCCATTTCCAACCTCCCTGGTAAAATACATCTTTAGTACAACACCTACATGGTAAAACACATCTCTTTTACACCACCTCCCTGGTAATATAAATCTCCAACCTACCTGGTATGTGTTGTCAAAGCTGTCGTACATGAAGCGAGTGATCAGGGACGTCTTTCCAACTGCAAGAAACAAACGGAACAAACAGGACATGAATGTTTTGCAGCGGGCGAGAGACCATCACCGTCTGCAGATGGGTTCAACTATGACTATGCAGTCTTCTCCAAATCAATCGTGACTCCAAACAACGTAAACACAACACAAATGTATTATTATATCATATCGGGGAATTGCTTCCCTAGATGCAAACAGCAGCAGATTTGTGGGATATATTCTTCAGAATAAAACAAGGAAAAGTGAAGATCAGCTAGTTTTTTGTGCCCGTCATAAATGACATTTGCAGCAGCCTGTAATATAACTGTCAGCGTATCCCCTGGTCGGGCACTTATGTCAAAGGTCTGCGCATCATTCAAAATGACAGAAATAGCAGTGGCTCACGCTTCCATTACGACCCCCCCCCCCTCTGCTTCCAGGGTTTAGGATGGAGACCACACGGGGGGGGGGGTGGCGGTGGGGGGGGGGGTCGCCATGGCAGCATGGTCTACGGGGGAGACGGGCACACAGGGGGTTTGGCCAAAGGTTCAGGCCATAATCCAGGCTCTCCTGCACCCCTTTAGAGCAGTGGTTCTGAAATGGGGGTAGGCATACCCCTAGGGGTATTTTGGAGTACTGCAGGGGGTACCCCTTAAAATAAAAACTATTATTTATTCACAGTTGCATGAAGCACAGGCCCATTTTTCTCACTTAATTGGGAGTATTTGCACCCTTTTGATGTTCATTTTTGCACTGCCAAATAAAACGCACACATTTTATTTATGTTAATTTTTTCTCCCAAAAATGTTTTGTGCCGGTGAAGGGGGGACTCAGCTAAAAGAAATATCTTAGAGGTGGTACACTAGCAGAACAAGTTGGAGAACCAATGATCTAGAGGCCTGTCTAGGAAGAACACGACTCCATATTATGAATATTATGAGATGTTTAGAACTCATTCTGGACCCGTCCCATTGAGCACTCCGACACCTGCTGGTTCACACGCTGATGCATTATGGGTACTGATAGAGTTTAGCTTGCTAGCATGGGAGGTCATTAGCGATCGCATGGGGAATCAACGCAGAGGTAGGTTATCTGAACGCTCTCTCATTATAACAACATTAAGTCATTTAGCAGACACGGTTCTCCAAAGAAACTTAGTTTGGAGAGTCATTAAGGAGCAGGTAGGGGGTTAGACAGTACAGAGAGTCATTAAGGAGCAGGAGGGGGTGAGACAGTACAGAGACAGGCCATTAAGGAGCAGGTAGGGGTTAGACAGTACAGAGACAGGTCATTAAGGAGCAGGTAGGGGTTAGACAGTACAGAGACAGGTCATTAAGGAGCAGGTAGGGGTTAGACAGTACAGAGACAGGTCATTAAGGAGCAGGTAGGGGTTAGACAGTACAGAGACAGGTCATTAAGGAGCAGGTAGGGGTTAGACAGTACCGAGACAGGTCATTAAGGAGCAGGATCTTTCTCTAGGATGCCTACAGGTTAGGCTGTGGACATTGGGGATTGAACCCAGAACCTTTAGATTGGTCGTCAAACAGTCTCACCACTGGGCGACTCTGCCCATGTGCAGATCGTTCTCAGGCAATTGACTTGAACTATCTTGAGTGTATATTTATCTGCTACGCTACTAATTAAGCTCCAACTTTCTCTGACTTTGTTTTGTTTTGAAGGCAATTAAAAAACGGTAACAATGACATTAAATGGACAGTTTAACTTCTCGCAAAACATGGTAGGGGGCACTAGAGGACATGGAAAGCATAGAAACGGGATGATAACCGTCAGAAAGCAGCTGGAGGGAACACTGTTACACATGATATACAATATTTATACATATTTATTCAAGCCTTGTGTCTCCATCATGTTGTCATTTACAGCCACAGCTCATTTACATAGCGATTCCACCGCGTTTAAGATGTTTTTTTACAGCTGTGTTTACAAGGTCTGAGTGACTTAAACACCAATATAGCGGCCTGATGAAGAGACACCATCTGTTTTCAGAGAGACTGAAACAGTTTTAGTGGGACTCTAAACCATAGAACTAGGAAGGTAGGAGGCTGATACCTCAAGTTATTCCTCCACAAGACAATCTCCTTGACCATTAAGTCATTCAGCAGATGGTTCAATCCACAGAGACACAGCGAGGGTAGTGGCAGATACCTTTCATTACGGAGCAGGTAGGGACTATGAGCGTCTCACAGAAGACTGGAAAAGAAGGAATCAAACCCACTATGTATAGCTTCGAGTCACGAGCCCTGAAACATCCACTAATCGTCCTGACAGACGTCTTGGAGAATCAGTTGATAAGACGCGTTCCATGACTCCATTTTGAGACCTCAGCAGATTCAACATGTTTTTCCGTATCACCACAATATCATGAACGCTGGAAGGCACCCAATGAAACCAACGCAGCTCAGCTGTCATCGTGACGTCCCGTCATCGACAGATTCTTCACGGGCTTGGGGAAACGTTCCAGGTTTTTTATCTCGGAGTCATCCTTCTCCTCCCACCTGCTGCCGCTCACGTTTCCTCTGCCGTCTGAGAATGCTAACGCTTCTGTTACGTTCAACGGAAGAGGAACCGTGTGAGAGCGGTTCAGACCATACTCAGTACATTTACATCCACATTAAAAAGGCATTTAGCAGACGCTTCAATCCTTTAAACATTTGTCAGAAGAAAGACAACGTTTCGCTGATCAGTAAGGATGTTCATAGAACCAAGTGCCAAGCACTAACAATCGCTAGGTTAACCCATCCCCCGTATACAACAGAGACAGCTAGGATAAGATGCTACAGAATGCCAAGTAACATCTGTGAGTGTGAGGATGTACAACACACAATATATTTAAGAGGGGCGTTGGGGGACATGCTATACAGAGTCTAGCTTACGTCTGAACAAGTGAGTCTTGAGGCTTTTGGCGGAGCTCAGTGCTCAGTAAAAGTTCTTAACGACAGCGCTAATCAATCCCCTTTATTACCGGCCTCGTCCCCAGGCCTGTAATGGAGCTGAGCATTAACTCATGATGTCCACCGGCTGCCTTGACTAAACTCCCTTAATGACCTCCAGTTTCAGACCGATCCCATGGCCACCGCCATCTGCCTGTGAGTGAGCCTCCACACTACTCACACCACAACAAAAACAGAACAAACCGTTTGTCTTAAGTCGTCGTCAACCGACCCGGGGGGGGGGGGGGGCCGTCGATAGCTACAGCGCTACGCTAACATCAACGCCAGCATGGGCCCCGTCTCCTTCTAGATATTCATCGGCGTAGGAATCCATCACATCCTAGCTCCTGAAACAGCCTTCCCTGATTGGCTGTTACCATGGTGATGAGGGAAGGAGAGAGGGGGTGGGGGGGGGGGGGTAGGAGAACCATTAAGATGCAGGAGACGACAGCCATCGGCTGAACACCTCTCTGGGGGATCAGCTCTAGGAGACAGAAGGTCAGCGGGTGAGGACCGCCGGGAGGCCGCTGCGCCGCGCTGAGTCAGCCGCCGCAGAGCCGCGCTCTCTGGGTTCCCAACCGGAGGGCCGCCAGGGGGGCCGCCAGGGGGCCCCCCCCTGGGAGCCTGTGAGGTCGCGGAGACGGCTGACTCGCACGCCGTCGACGCGTGGAGGAGCGTTTTCCGAAGGTCTCGTCCACGCCCTGCTCAGAGGGCCGGCTGATTCGTCGCCACGAGCAAACAAACAGCGACGAGTGCGGCGCGACGTCAACACGTTCACTTCTGGTAAAAGACACGGGGGGCCGACTCACCCCAGACTCAGGACGTGTTCACCTCCCCCAGCCACCATCACCCGTGACCTCCAGTACGGCGTCTCTCCTCACCCGGTCAGACCAAACACCACTGCACCCGTTCATCACTCCAGACGATGAGGCTCAGGGAGCACAGCACCACCCCCACCTCCTCCAGGAGCACTACCACCACCACCCACCTCACTACCACCCCCACCCACCTCACTACCACCACCACCCCACCTCACACCACCACCACCACCCACCTCACTACCACCACCCCCACCTCCTCCAGGAGCACTACCACCACCACCCACCACCACCCACCTCACTACCACCACCCCTGCGGCGCTGCTCTGAGGCGTAGCGTTGGCAGCTTGACGTAGTTTATGTTCCCGCTGCGCGTCCTCGCTACAACACCTCCTACCAAGGACCAATTAGAGAAGACGGAACACGGGCTCTCTCTCTCCCTCTCTCTCTCTCTCTCTCTCTCTCTCTCTCTCTCTCTCTCTCTCTCTCTCTCTCTCTCTCTCTCTCTCTCTCTTCTCTCTCTCTCTCATCTCTCTCTCTCCCTCTCTCTCTCTCTCTCTCTCTCTCTCTCTCGAGCACCAAGCCAGACGGTGAGGTACTCTGCGGTTCTCAGGCCTCCATAACGACTCACCTGTCAGACGGATGCGCTCCGGATCCCCTCACAAAGAAGGCTTTTATTTGGTGGATAACTCTTATTTCAGCACTAACTGAACAGCAGGTGGATTTCTAGGAGTAGAAGGGCAGACCGCTCGCGCTCCACCCCTCCTGGGCGGCCGTTCTGCTCCTCCAGACCAAGACGCAGGGTGCTGATGTAGGAACCCTTTAATTGCGTAGCCTAGAGTAGAATGAACCAAAGCAGGCGGTGCAACAGGCTGCCATGCCGGAGGTATCCCAGAGTGTGGGCGCTGAGGGCTCGTTTAACCTGTGCACACTGATGACTCGACAGAGCGACAGGTGTGCAGCCTCCCCCAGCCCCAGAGTCCCGTCAGTGTGACTGCGGGGCCAGGTGAGGCTGCTTCTTAAACCGGCCGTCGTCCTCCGCAGACACACCCACGCATCACAAGGGTTTAGCTTCAGTCGAGTCGTTAATTGTCACAGCGTTGTTTAATCATCACAGCCCCCTCTGGAAGAGAGCATTAAATACTTTTAAACATTGCCCACGAACGAGACAAATAACCTCCAGGAAACACGACGAGGAGGAAGTCATTCATCATCGTTAATCTGAAGGAGACACAGAAAGGGGATACGATCATTGAGGGAACAGAGATCCATTAAGTCAATATACACACCCCTGTGTATTTAAACACACGTTTCCTTCACAGGGAAACGCAGGCGCAGGGAACGACAGCTGGGGGTCTCCAGTAATGAACGCAGACGGAGGCTAATGAGTGGACTGAGGGGAGGACTTTGTGCTCGAAGGCAAGTCGAGGAGAAAGGCCAGGCAGGGCTTTCTCCTATCAGGAGGAAGCGGGGGAAACATCCCAGTTGGACACCGTCCCTTAAGGCTCAGGGTCCGGTCTCTTTCCCTTCCCCAAACCGTCCTCGAAGGAAAGTCATGAGCAGAGGAAGCCCAGATGTGCGACGGGTAGATCAGCCTACCAGCTGGTACAGTCCACTGGGAAGGCTGGTACCAGCCTTCCCAGTGGACTGTACCAACTGGTAGGCTGATTGTGATGACACAAATGGGCAGATTTTATCCGGCTTGTATTGGATAATCAACGTCACGCCATGAAAAGAAAACGGGGGCCATTTAGCAGTCTAGGGTGGACAGACGTCATTCAGCCAATCAGAGAACATGCTCACAGTCCTTGGCCCCGCCTCCCACGCATCAGGACACCGGGATATAAATAAGGGCCGGGTATGTGGCCCCGTGAATCAGCTCAGAACACCGTGCACAGGGGCCGAGTTAAACAAGAGTACACAGGATGAAATATTAATCCATAGGGCCCGCCGAGAGAGAGACAGAGGGAGAGAGAGAGAGAGAGAGATGGGGAGAGAGAGAGATGGGGAGAGAGAGAGAGAGAGAGGGGGGGAGAGAGGGGGAGAGAGAGAGAGAGGAGAGAGAGAGAGAGAGGAGAGAGAGAGAGAGAGAGGGGAGAGAGAAGGAAGAGGAAGAGAGAGAGAGAGAGAGAGAGAGAGAGAGAGAGAGAGAGAGAGAGAGAGAGAGAGAGAGAGAGAGAGAGAGAGAGAGAGAGAGAGAGAGAGAGAGAGAGAGAGAGAGAGAGAGAGAGAGAGGGAGAGAGAGAGAGAGAGCAGGAGAGAGAGGGAGAGAGAGAGGAGAGAGAGAGGGGGGGAGAGAGAGAGAGAGGGGGAGAGAGGGGGGGAGAGAGAGAGAGACAGAGAGAGACAGAGAGAGAGAGAGAGGGGGAGAGAGAGAGAGAGAGATGGGGAGAGAGACAGAGAGAGAGAGGGGGAGAGAGAGCCGGGAGGAGGAGCAGCAGCAGCCTGACGTCATCCCGGTCTGAATGCCCCTGTGAGTCGTTCAAAGTGGGACGCTACCTGCGCATTGGTTTGGGCAGCTGCTGGTTCGTAGGAAAGTGCTGAATAAACACAGTGTGTTTACTGAGAGTGTATCAGGTTTAATCCATCTCCTTTCCTTGCTTGGGCAGTGGAAGCGTATGTATGGGTGAATGCGCTTTACAATATTGCCTCACATTCACCCACCGACGGCGGAGTCAGCAATGCAAAGCAACAGCCGGCTCATCTAGAGCAGTGAGGGGGAGGTGTCTCACTCAGGGGCACTAGGAAGAGCCGGGGATCGAACTAGCAACCTTCCGGTTACCAGCCAACCGGCTACCTTCTGAGCCACGTGCCGCCCATGCCGTACCTGGTCCCAGGTGTGTGTGCTCGTTTCCATGTCTGCCCAACTGTCATGGAACCTGTTTATGTCATGTGACGGTATTCAGTTTCCCTTCAGGGATTAATAACGTTCATCCCGTCTGAGGCGGGGTTTGAACCCCGGTCCCTGGGGCGGTGTGGTCGTCGTCAGCGCAGCACCACATCACCCCCCTGCGCGTTAATTAATCTCTGTCTGGATGGAATTTAATGAACCTGAACACACGATCGCTCTGCTGGAGCTACTACAGGGTTTGACGTGTCTCGAGGCAGAATTTACGACGGCCATCTGGAGATGAGGAGGCTGCATAATAAGGTACACTACGGATTTACTACGGCGGGTGATATGCTGATAAAAACCAGGCCAGGGGAAGGGGGGCTGGTGGTAATCAAATTGGCCGTTCCATACCGTCTTTACATTGAGTTTATGAACCTCCTCACAAAAAAAGTCTTCTTATAGCGAAACTTCTAATTGAGAAAAATGATCTCTTACAAAATACAGTTCCCCGTTTTTCCGCGGAATCTTAACAAGCGCTTACAGCAGAAAGTGCTGTTTTAACAAAACACAGTCATGCATTTATAATAAGCATCTCTCTGCAAGTAATCCCTTTTATGAGTGTGGTTCTCTTCAGGAAAACACAACACAGTCTGCACTTAAATACCAAAAAAGGGCTTTAAATCCAATCTTAATGCCTTTAGCCCATAGCTGCGGCTCCCATGAATGGGGAAGCCGTCAGACTTTATCCGTGTCCAGAACAAATTCAGAGGAACTTTAAAATGAAAGGACAACTAAACTTCTATGTCATTTGGATGCTCTGCAGGCCCTACAGACCTGTCTGGCTACGGACCTGAGCTGAGGAGCCTAGGACTCAAACTGCTGTACAACTAGGGCCTTACCTTCACCCATTCATAAACTCGTTCATACACACGTTCACACACCGCTTGGCGGTGTGTGAACGTGTGTATGAACGAGTTTATGAATGGGTGAAGGTAAGGACATTCACTCCTTCATACACATGTCCAACCCACGCATTCACACACCGACGGGGGTGTCAGCCTGCAAGGCGACAGCCCTAGCTGTTCAGGAGCAGCTGATGCCTTGCTCAGGGACACCTCCAAAAAGGAGCCGGGGATCAAACCAGCAACCTTCAGGCAGCCAGAGCACGCTCACCCTCCTCAGCCTGTCTAGCTCTCTCCGCCCGACCCTCCCTCTACGTTCAGATCCATCAGCGGGGGGAAAGAAAACGGTTTGAAAAGCACACAGAGGAAACATTACAGAGCATTAGTGCCGCGGCGGAGCCGCGCGGAGCGCGCGCGGGGGGGGGGGAAATCGATCGGACGCGAGCAGAACGCGCGGCAGGTAATGCAGCGCCCCCGCACTCGATTAGAAGGACTGCTACCTCCAGCCCCGGGAGGAAACACCGGGAGGAAGCACTCCTTAACCGGGACCGCTGAATAATGGATGAGCCTTCAGCCCTCAGACCCCTCAGGGCCCAGAGCGCCGCGGCCGCCCGTCTGACAACACAAAGAGCAGAACCTCACCGCTCCCACCGTCGCTCTGAGCCGCCGTAGAACCACACGGACGCACGCGCCATCGAACCCGGGGGAAATCCACGCTCGGCTCGGATGGAGACGAGCGGACCACCGAGGGAGGGAAGACGGAGGGAGGGACATTATCACGGCCATTTTGAGACCAGAGGGCCGAGAGAGAGGGAGAGAAAAGCGTGAGAGAGAGAGAGAGAGAGAGAGAGAGAGAGAGAGAGAGAGAGAGAGAGAGACAGAGAGAGAGAGAGAGAGAGACAGAGGAGAGAGAGAGAGAGAGAGAGAGAGAGAGAGAGAGAGAGAGAGACAGAGACAGAGACAGAGAGATGAGGACAGAGAGACATGAGAGACGAGAGGCGAGAGCAGAGGAGAGAGAGAGAGAGAGAGAGAGAGGTCCAAGCCACTGATCCGTATAAGCCAGGCTGAACAAACTAGTATAAGGATGATAGCGAGTAGGGGGAGCGCAGGAGCAGGAGCAGGAGGAGGCGAGGAGGAGGAGCGGAGGGGCTGCTGTGGCCATGGCTCGGTCTGCAACCTCTCAAGGACGCGACAAAAAGAGATGCGGGCACGGAGCTGATGAAGGGCTATGCCTGGTGCCCCAACAGAGCAGCAGGGGGCTTTGGGAGGCTGTCGGGTATCAGAGGGGCGCCAGTGGCGTCTACCGGCACGCCTCACGCCGCGGCCCAGCCCAGCCGCTCGAACGCAGCCTCCCGAGTCATTAGAGCGAGCCTGCAGGGACGCGCCACTGCCCCTCATTAAGCGAGGGGAGATCAATTCAGGCTAAGCTGGAAACCTAAATCTAAAGTTTTCAGCTGGAATACCAACGTGCCGTGTGGTGGTGGGTTGTGCGGCGATGAATCAATCATCATCTATTCTAGAATAATTACCAATTGGCACATTTAGTTGTCTATTCTGCAGTAGACGTTAAATTAGCCATGGATAGCACTTGCTCATGAAAGAATAATTTATATAACTAGTATTCACTGGAACAAGTAATAATGCTCATTTTTTTTCCAAGTCCCCGTCCCCCCTTACATTGCATCAATCTCCCCCGTACCAA
>OLKM01000198.1:406755-421950 GCA_900291075.1 Melanogrammus aeglefinus
AAAACAGCTGAGAGACGGTTAAGTCAGTTATGCTATATAAAGACCGTTATAGCTTATATAGGGCAGCTCATGGATTATAAAAGATACTAGTATCATAAAAACACTGCAGTCTTTTAGTTTGTTCAGTTATAGTTGTGGTTTATAAAAGGCAGTTATGGTTGTGGTTTATGTTGACACGATTAGCTCAGCGTCACTCCAGTCCAAGTCTGCCTCCTTTCTAATCGCTCGGAAACCGACGGAGGAGAAGGAGACTGAAGAGTCAGACCCGTGGCCCAACTCCCCTTCTGCTGCCAATCTAAACGGTGACGCAGCGATATCCAGAAGAGGAAGTCTGAGAGAGAGCGGCCGAGGAGGCAGAGGAAGACGGCGTTGGGGTCTGATGGGTTCAGAGCCGCCGAGGCGGTTCAGCGCCGGCGGAGTCAGACAGCAGCGCTGCCTCCTATCTCCTGGTCCATCTCCCGTCAGCTTTGTTCAGCCCTAATCGGTTCCACTGTTCAGCCACAAAGCGCTTCACGGGGGATACGACGTCACGCCACCCCCCCCCCCCCCCCGCACTAAGCTCTCTAAGGGACATGGATCAACTCCCCCGAACCCAGGGGTGGGGGGGGGGGGGCTAGAGGGGGAACCAGGGAGAGGGGCCCCTCGCTCCAGGGGCCGAGAGGGGGTCAAACCAGCGTGGGCCGCTAGAAGACGAGGACGCAGCCCCCGGGCCGAGGCCTCCAGGCAAGATGGAGGACACGGGAACCGGGAATTAACCGGGCTGGCCTCAACGCCGGGGTCCGTCCTCACAACAGAGAGGGACTCTGGACCAGAGGGACTGGGGTCGGACCCCCAGAGAGGGACTGGAGTCGGACCCCCCAGAGGGGGACTGGGGTCGGACCCCCCAGAGGTGGACTGGGGTCCAGACCCCCCAGAGGAGGACCAGTGTGGACTCAGAGCCCCAAGGTGGGCATTAATAAATGATGCCCACCGACCCGGCGGCGTCGCGCCTCGCGGCCCCCCGCCCCAATCACCACCGACATGCCGCGGGCTGCCGGGCCTCGTCTGAGATCGACCAATCACGTGCCTGAGGTCTGGGCCGCCGTCTGGATGAGGACTGGCTTAAGAAAATAAAAGTCCCCTGGCACTGCGGTGCAGTCTGGGTGATAACCCAGCGCTGGGGCTCTAGTATACTCTCTCTCTCTCTTTCTCACTGTATCTCTCTCTGTCTGTCTCTCTTTCACATTGTACCTGTCTGTCTCTCTCATTGTACCTGTCTGTCTTTCTCATTGTATCTGTCTGTCTTTCTCATTGTATCTCTCTGTCTTTCTCATTGTATCTGTCTGTCTTTCTCATTGTATCTATCTCTGTCTCTCTTTTTCACGGTCTCTCTCTTTTTCACGGTCTCTCTCTCTTTTTCACGGTCTCTCTCTCTCTCTCTCTCTCTCTCTCTCTCTCTCTCTTCTCTCTCCTCTCTCTCTCTCTCTCTCTCTCTCTCTCTCTCTCTCTCTCTCTCTCTCTCTCGTTTCTCGATCTCTCAGTTTATGTTGCTGTACATCTCTCTTTCTGCCTTGACCTCGCTCCACCTCTCTCTTTCTGTTTCTCTACCTCGCTCTTTGTCTGGCTCTCTCGTTCTCTGACCGCCCCTCTCTCCCTCTCTCGCCCCCTCCCTCTCTCTCTTCTCTCATCTCAACCATCCTTAAAGCCGTCTGGTCATTTAGTGGACAGCCTGATCAGTACCAGCTCAACACACACGGTGATGACTTCAGCTACATTCATTTTGTCCTTGAACGACCATATTACTCATCAAAACAGATAAAAGTATGATTTAAGCACAACCCATCTTGGGGACGTATGAGGAAAAAATGGCAAACACACCTGACAGTTTACAGGGAGACGGTTTATGGCTGAGTGAGCACAGTCGGGCCTGGAACCACGATAAGAACAAATTGGTTGTGACATCAGTCGTGATGAACGCTTGGTTTTATTGGCCCGGACACACTGCCGCCTGTCAGTAGAAGGAGTTTAAAGACAACCTGCTCTGTATATCCAGTCTGCCTTGGCACCTGAGCTAATGGGAAACGTCTTAAACGTCAGCTCCCAGTAAATGGACTGCATTTATGCAGCACTTTTTTAACCAGTGGCCACTCAAAACGCTGTACAATACTGCCTCACATTCACCCATTCATGCACCCATTCACACACCAACGTCGGTGTCAGCCACGCAGGGTGACAGGCAGCCCGTCAGGAGCAGTCAGGGTGAGGTGCCTTGCTCAGGGACACCTCGACACTCGGCTAGGAGGAGCCGGGGATCGAACCAGCAAAGCAATCCGTTTACCAGCCAACCCGCTGTACCTCGCACATGCCTGCCCTAGCACTGGGGTGGGGGCGACTTGACCTGAGCAAAGAACCACGACTCATTGATGAGGACCAATCCTCTCCTCCCACGGCAGGGTTTAAGGAAGAGACAGACACATTGAAACAGACCGTTGAGAGATGCTTGAGGACATAAAAACACACGCAAACAACTTAGTCATCCTCGGCTGAGTCGACACTGCAGCCCAAGTTATCTCCACGTCATGAGCGACCAGGGTGTGTCCCGACACACACACACACACACACCGCTATATCACACAACTTATCCACGGCGAAAATTCAAACCACCTCTATAGTCTCCCAGGGCGAGACACACACAGGCTATCGATCTGATCTGATCGATTCTTCTGATTATTTTCGAGATTATTATTAATTCGTCCAGCAACGAGAAGTCGTGATATCAGGATATCAAGGCAACGCCTACGATGGTTTATTGAATCACGTTTAATCATAAATCAATAAAGTGCATCCTGAAACAATGTTGCCTATTGTATTGTTCGATTACCTCCGCACCCGTCTGGGCAAAATAAAAACAGATGCACACGCAAGCCGCGCGCATACACACACGCACGCACCCATTTTCCACACACGCACATAGAGGATGACCAAACTTATTTAGGTCTTGATCGCACACACCCGTGCCATGTCTCCGTGAACGGAGACCGGGAACCCGCAGACTGGGAGACCGGGGCGCAGCAGGTGCACCGGGTTCAAACACCCCCACGAGGGGGAGGAAGAGGTGGTGGGGATGAACTTCCCCGGAGAATTCAGCAAAACTTACCACTTTGCTCCCCGAGAAAGACGAGTTTGAATTTCCTTAATGGGTTCCCAAAGTCACTGCCCACCGACATCTCGGGCGGGGAGGGTGCTTCCGAATAGCTGACGAGACCCGGAGAACGGCTGTGTTACCGCCGCTGCTCGCTCTGCGCGCTGCTGCTGCTGCTGCTGTGGGAGGCTGAATGCGAGATGCGACGACTCTCTCTCTCCCTCTCAGGTCAAGCCGCTCCGTGATGGGAATGCTGCTGCACACGCCAGCTTTGCCCTTGTATGCGCTTACTGCGCCTGCGCGGCCTCTCCTCGATCCCCCCCCCCCTTCCTCCCTCAGCCCGGTGACATGACGTCATGTTGAACGGAGATGGAGAATGAGCCGGTAACGGTGAGGACGGTACGGTAGCCATCCCTTTATAACGCGTTAAACAACTTAAGTACTAGACTAGACTAGCCAGAGAGACAGGATCAACAGAATGAACATTTAATTTCAAACTTTTTATTTCCGGGAAAAATACTTTTATAATAATAAAATACACATTTCAACTATACACAATTAAAATAAAAAAAACTAAATCCATGATGCCAGTAAACATCCTACTTTGTAGAAGTAAGATACTGTAAATATATTGTATTGAGTAACAGTGTATAAATGGATCAAACAATGATTATATCCGGTCACATTGGCCTCAGTTCTTTGAGACGGACTGCATGATGAACTTAAATATTAAGCTAAAGTATAAAAATGTTGCCCGTACGCAACGAGACACCTGAATCGGTTCAGTCCTGTGAAAATGCACACGTATTCCTTCACATAGTCGAGCATTATACTGGCACTTAGACGGTGGGGGACTGGTCTGCTCCCATGGACACTCACCTGCATCTCAACATCTGTCTAAAAATACATATCTCTAAAAACGTCCCAATTGGAGGATCACACACCATAAAAATAAATCCTACTTTAAACAGGAGGTAATTTGAGGTCATGGCACTGAGGTCAAAGTTCGAGTCGTGGATTGTGTCGTTTCCACCAACGCAGCTTAAGTCTGGACAGTTGGTCCAAAAGAGGGTTTTGACCTTTAGAATGCAGCGGAGACGAGCTTAAATCAGCATCCAATCAGGGGGCACAGTGGGGCACAGTGTAGCAACAGGCAGTGTTACAACCAGCCAGTGTAACAACAGTCAGTGTTACAACCAGCCAGTGTTACAACTGTCAGTGTTACAACAGCCAGTGTAACAACAGCCAGTGTAACAACAGCCAGTGTAACAACAGTCAGTGTTACAACCAGCCAGTGTAACAACAGTCAGTGTTACAACAGCCAGTGTAACAACAGCCAGTGTTACAACCAGCCAGTGTAACAACAGCCAGTGTAACAACAGGCAGTGTTACAACCAGCCAGTGTAACAACAGTCAGTGTTACAACCAGCCAGTGTAACAACAGTCAGTGTAACAACAGACAGTGTAACAACAGCCAGTGTAACAACAGCCAGTGTAACAACAGCCAGTGTAACAACAGCCAGTGTAACAACAGACAGTGTAACAACAGCCAGTGTTACAACAGACAGTGTAACAACAGACGGTGTAACAACAGTCAGTGTAACAACAGTCAGTGTAACAACAGCCAGCGTAACAACAGCCAGTGTAACAACAGCCAGTGTAACAACAGCCAGTGTAACAACAGCCAGTGTAACAACAGCCAGTGTAACAACAGACAGTGGAACAGTGAAAATCTTGAATTCTCAGCGTCGCAGCAGCCGCGTTACGGGGGTCGGGGGGGGCGCAGAGCGCTGTTACGGCTGTTAGCTGGCGGGCGGTGGTGGTGGAGCCGTCCGCGTTACAACGGCCCCTCCTCGGTCTTCTCCAGGCTGTACTCTCTGGTCTTGCGCAGCTTCCAGCCTAGCATGACCAGGAACACGATGCCCATGGACTTGAAGGCCAGCATCAGACCCAGGTACCTGCGGGGCACAGAGCCAGTCAGCACTGCCCCGTCCACAATCCCTGGCAGTCAGCGATGCTACGTCACTACACGGTGCCACACCGCAATGCACATTAGACATGGAAAGCTCCTTCCAACCTGTTCCTCAAGGTGTTGTTGTCGTAGTAACCACAGCTCAGCTTGCTGCCACACTTGCGTTTCCACCAGACGCAGGACGAGTCGATGGCCATGCCGAAGAGGGCCGGAGCGGGAAGCCACGCTGGGAGACACGTTGGTGTTAGCATCACGCTACTAGCGAAGGGCGCACCAAACATGTTTATCAACACGTTAGCATAGCATCACGTTGTGTAGTTCCTTACCGAGTACTCTCATGAGCATGAACTGGATCCCGATGGCGAAAGACTTTTCCTCGGGCGGAACGGTTCTGAAATTTAACATAAATAAAATCCGTCAGTACATGAATTGTTTAAAGCCACACATTTCTTGTAACTATGGTTTCCCTTCAGGTGAATCTGATTGGGCACCTTACTTTAGAAGCCCTACAGACTTTGGACATTGGGGGTTCAAACCCCGTTAAGCACCCTAACCCCCGCTACACACGCCCCCCTAAAATATCCTTCCCAGTTGAACCCAGTTCCACATCCAAACCAGTGGTTGTGCTGGGAGTGTCCCCTGGTCTCGTACCGGAGCACCATCATGTAGATGGGGTTGTGGGAGAGGCTGGCGATCAGCCCAGCAAATGAGATGGTCAGCATGACGGGGAGCAGCAGATGGGGGCAGCTGTTGGGGCAGTGCCCCGGCACGGCCTGGGCCTGGCTGTCCACCACACACTTGCAGCTGGTATACACCTGAGGACCACAAACACACACAACCACACGGTGTCAGTCGGGACCAGCCGTCAGCAAAATTGACCCTTTTGGTGACATCACAAGTGGGGGTACCCACCCAGATGCATGATGGGTAGATCAGCCTACCAGGCGAACCAGTGGACTGAACCAACTGGTAGGCTGATCTGTCCCACTGGTGAAAATATCAGCCTTCGATATCCTGAATAAAGAGTGAGTGTATAACAACAACACCCCAACGATTTGGATTCTGCAAGCGCTAAATCCTAGTCTATCTTCTCGAACGTACACATTTCAACCAAGATGGCAGCATTGTCGGCACTTACAGGAACACAAAGAAACCTATCTTAGCCGAGGATGTGTTAAAGTGCTTATTTTAACACATCCTCAGCTAAGATAGGTTTCTTAGAAACCAGTACATCTTGCTGCTGGTAGCCCCCCTCTTCAAAGCCGGGCTATCCGGTCTCGGCACTGACCTCTGCTAGGGTTCTGTCTAGCCCCCATCAACCAGTGATTACTGGGATTAATCCACCACCCCTGCTCTACGACGGATCGACCGGTACTCTGTCAGCCTGTCGCCCCGTGTCCACTCGCTAGCTAACGTGCTAACATGCTAATAGCGTAGCTCCCCTCTGGAATACCCACTCTACGTTCTGTGGCTAATTACTTATTGATTGTGTTATTGATTGGGTCGTTGTGTTGGTGTGGTGACGCACAGCAGTTTCCGTCTCTCTTCGGATGTTAAATTATATGAGGATACAGATTAATAATTACACCGCACTGAAGGCGTCGTTTAGCCATCAAGAGCTGCTGGATTATCCAACAGCGTTGTTTAGTTCCGTTGTTATCGAGGAAGGCAGGAAGGTTATCAAAAGGGGCTTTCATTTTGACATTTCCTCTCAGATATCTTCTAGCAGTTTTATCTTCTGTCCTTATTGTTCCTTCTCCTGACCCCTGACCCCTGGGTTAGTCTGCCCCCTAGTGGACAGAGGGGGGGCACACTGACCCCTGACCCCTGGGTTGCTTTGCCCCCTAGTGGACAGAGGGTGGGGGGCACACTGACCCCTGGGTTAGTCTGCCCCTAGTGGTGGGAGGGGGGGCACACTGACCCCTGGGTTGCTTTGCCCCCAAGTGGACAGAGGGGGGCACCTGACCCCTGGGTTAGTCTGCCCCCTAGTGGACAGAGGGGGGGCACACTGACCCCTGGGTTAGTCTGCCCCTAGTGGTGGGAGGGGGGGCACACTGACCCCTGGGTTGCTTTGCCCCCTAGTGGACAGAGGGGGGGGCACACTGACCTCTGACCCCTGGGTTGCTTTGCCCCCTAGTGGACAGAGGGGGGGGCACACTGACCTCTGACCCCTGGGTTGCTTTGCCCCCTAGTGGACAGAGGGGGGGCACACTGACCCCTGGGTTAGTCTGCCCCCTAGTGGTGGGAGGGGGGGCACACTGACCCCTGGGTTGCTTTGGCCCCCTAGTGGACAGAGGGGGGGGCACACTGACCTCTGACCCCTGGGTTGCTTTGCCCCCTAGTGGACAGAGGGGGGGCACACTGACCCCTGGGTTAGTCTGCCCCCTAGTGGTGGGAGGGGGGGCTCACCTGGACCTTGAAGGTGTTATTGGGGTGCCGGGTGAAGTTGGTGCAGCCGGCGTTGCAGGGGGAGACGTACTCCACCCCGTCGGACCCACACACCGGGTTATACCCCCCCTCGGGGCAGGAGCAGTTCGAGTAACAGACAGACCTGTGGGGGCACAGTACATCACACATCAGCAACACCTTGGACCCTGCTCATTTATATTTTAGATCTGGGAAGCGATGTTTATGCGTGTTCAATTCACTGATCCAACCCCAGCACAGTGTAACAACAGACAGTGTAATGTGGAAAAACTTGAATTATCAAAAACATGGTCCAAAAACAGAGGAAATGCCAAACGCAAAAAAAACCGTCTGTAAACACAAACGACAAACAACGCCTGAAGTGGACCCGAGGGTCCGGCCTTACCCGGAGGGTGTTGAGAGGGCGTGGTTGACCTCGAACACGTCCTGGGAGGGACAGCCCATGAAGAAGACCGGGACAAGGAGCAGGGCCGAGACGGACAGCACCACCACCGAGAAGCGGGGGATGGCCTTCAGCGATAGCCCCACCCTCTTCATGATGATCCCGCCCACCAAGATCCCCACCGCTAGCGAGGGCAGGTTCACCGCACCTGCAGAGCCAGCAGCCAATCAGAGGGGACCGTTTACAGATACATGGACCTATAGGCTACAAGATAAGGCACTACAAATATATTGGCTTCAATGGACTAACAAATGACTAGAACACAAAGAAATTAAATAGAAGAATATGAACTACAAATGCAGACACTACAAATAATAACGACTACAAATAAAGAAAATAAAGATAATTACAATTACATTGACTTCAATGAAAATAAACGGCAAAACAAAAACCAACTACAAATGCAAACACTACAAATAAATACGATTATAAATGAAGAAACTACAAATAAAAAGACGTCAACGTTAATGGACTCCAAAATATATAAACTACAAATAAAGAACCTAAACTGTAAATCAATTGATTACAAAAAACAACAAATACAGACGTCTGTTCATAAACAGATACGTCTAGGACGCCTCGAGGCGGGCTAGAGCCATCGGGGATGGACCCCAGAACCTTTGGGAGTCGACACCCTGACCACTATCTAACCCTAATCTGCCCTGGTCCAGAGGGAGAGAGAGACGAGCACTACTTATCCCTGGTCCAGAGGGAGAGAGAGACGAGCACTACCTATCCCTGACCTAGAGGGAGAGAGATGAGCACTACTTATCCCTGGTCCAGAGAGAGAGAGATGAGCACTACCTATCCCTGGTCCAGAGAGAGATGAGCACTACCTATCCCTGGTCCAGAGAGAGATGAGCACTACCTATCCCTGGTCCAGAGAGAGATGAGCACTACCTATCCCTGATCCAGAGAGAGAGAGATGAGCACTACCTATCCCTGATCCAGAGGGAAAGTGATGAGCACTACCTATCCCTGATCCAGAGGGAGAGAGATGAGCACTACCTATCCCTGATCCAGAGGGAGAGAGATGAGCACTACCTATCCCTGGTCCAGAGAGAGATGAGCACTACCTATCCCTGGTCCAGAGAGAGATGAGCACTACCTATCCCTGACCCAGAGAGAGATGAGCACTACCTATCCCTGGTCCAGAGAGAGATGAGCACTGTCTATCCCTGACCCAGACCCACCAATGAGCAGGCTGCTCTCCACGGCCGAGGCGCTGTACTGGTGCTCCAGGAACTTGTTGAGGAAGGTGGCCATGCCGGCGATGACGGCGGAGAAGCAGCACTGGGAGAGGACCAGCATGAGGAAGAACGGACTGAGCAGCAGATGCACCAGCAGACTGGGGAACACTGGACACACACACACACACACACACACGCACACGCACACGCACACGACACACACACAAGTATATACAAACATCAATACACACAACTCAGTATATATACACACACACACATCGGTATATACACACCCTCATCAAACACACATAAATATACACGCACATCAGTATATATTATACACACACCCTCATACACACAACACACACATAAAATATACACCGCAACATCAGTATATATATCTACTACACACACATCAGTATATACACACACACACACACACACACACACACACACACACACACACACACACACAGTATATATACGCACACACATATCATTGTACAGACACGCATCAATATATATACACACAAACATATGATTATATACACACACACACACACACACACACACACACACACACACACACACACACACACACACACACACACACAACAACACATATATAAATATATACGCAAATATATATTTAACGGTCACGCACTAAGTCACTCATTGACTATTTGATGAACTAACTACCTCAATAACTTATCACTAAATAACAAACTAGCCATCTAAGGGTAACTCGATGTCACTCACTAACTCACTCTTCAGGAAGTCCAACAAAGACGACTTTTGTTTCTTGGTTTCCTCCGGCTCAAGTCTCGTGGTCGCGTCGGTCCCATTCACCTGACAAACACAAACACAAACACGTACAAATTAGAACGTTTATAACGATATTAAACATTTATATATTATTACAATATTAAACCTTTAAATATACAACCGGCATGTCAATTATCAGAACAAGCATGAGAATATGTAAAAAGAACGTCAACATCTCAAGTGTAGGTCAAACGGGGTGTCCTCATGTAAAAAAATAAACAAAAGACATCGAGAATATACAACTAAAGCAAAGCGCTGCAGTGACTCGGCGCCGCCAGCAGGTGGCAGCAGAGGGCAGCAGAGGGCAGCGGCTCTTACATGGCTCTGCTGGCGCATGCTGCGGGGGAAGAAGAAGTAGGGGATGGAGGTGAGAGCCAGGCAACAGGAGGAGACCAGCAGACCCATCCACCAGGCCCCCACCCAGCGGGGGTCGTATGGGGTCAGCTCCTGGTGGGTCACTGAGAACAGAAAGAAGCCGTCAGATGAAGGTGGTTTGGTACCCGTATATTTTGCCACTCTACCCCAGTAGAAGCATTGACTGTGTTGAGCAGAGGCTTGTTGTTTAATGAAAGAGGCACGTCCATGGCAATAATGATGCAACACATACTGGCCAATATGTCAACATGACATTCTGAGTATAAATAAGAGTTCACCTAGCCTCCCTCCTTACCCCCCACACCCCTTGTACGCACTTATTGTGTGTTGTACGCCCTACCCCTTAACAAATAGTACTTAGCATAGCTTAGCGTAGCTTCTTAACCTAGCCATCTCTGTTGTACGCGGGGTAATGGGTTGACCTGGGGATGGTTAGTGCTTGGCACTCGGTTCTATGAACATCCTTACTGTACCCACAGAGGCATAGTGTTGTTTCTCTTTCTTCTGACAAATGGACTTATTGCACGTCGCTTTCCTTCAAAGCGTCTGCTAAATGTCCTGAATGTAAATGTAAAAGTAGATGTCATTTCTCATGTGGTCGTCCTGTGTCTACTTGTATGTGATTGGTCGGTTGGTTCAGTGATCTCGGTGTGTCTGTGTGTGTGTTGTGGGGGGGGGGTACCTGATCCAGTCTTGTCCACGTCCACGTAGACCCGGAGAACCGCAGAACCCAGCAGGTAGCCGAACGCAGGCCCGAAGACGGAGACCGAGAACAGGATGGCTGAGGACCAGAAGGAGAACCACAGTGAGGACCAGAGGGAGAACCACAGTGAGGACCAGAGGGAGAACCACAGTGAGGACCAGAGGGAGAACCACAGTGAGGACCAGAGGGAGAACCACAGTGAGGACCAGAGGGGAGAACCACGGTGAGGACCAGAGGGAGAACCACGGTGAGGACCAGAGGGAGAACCACAGTGTGGACCAGAGGGGGAGAACCACAGTGAGGACCAGAGGGAGAACCACGGTGAGGACCAGAGGGAGAACCACAGTGAGGACCAGAGGGAGAACCACAGTGAGGACCAGAGGGAGAACCACAGTGAGGACCAGAGGGAGAACCACAGTGAGGACCAGAGGGAGAACCACAGTGAGGACCAGAGGGAGAACCACAGTGAGGACCAGAGGGAGAACCACAGTGAGGACCAGAGGGAGAACCACAGTGTGGACCAGAGGGAGAGAACCACGGTGAGGACCAGAGGGAGAACCACGGTGAGGACCAGAGGGAGAACCACAGTGTGGACCAGAGGGAGAGAACCACGGTGAGGACCAGAGGGAGAACCACGGTGAGGACCAGAGGGAGAACCACGGTGAGGACCAGAGGGAGAACCACGGTGAGGACCAGAGGGAGAACACCCACCCCTCCCCCCCCTCCTCACTCACCGATGTAGAGCGGCGCGTTGGCGGCTCCGGCGAAGTCGTCGATGTAGGACAGGCCGTAGGGCTGGATGGGCACCGAGCCCACCCCGAACAGCAGCTGGGCCCCGCCCATCAGCAGCCACACCCGGTGGGAGTCGCTGATCCGCAGCGCCTCCTGGCCCGCCCCGCACACCTCCGGGGCGCTGGCGTTGGCCGCCGCCCTGCAGAGGTCATGGCGGTCTGGGGGAGGGCGACAGATGGACGGGGAGGGGGAGAGGGAGTCAACAAGGGAAGGAAGCGGGTGAAGGACAAGTCGAGGCAGACAGGCCGACGGCTTCATTTCCTGGAGTCAGATATTTCGAGATATTCCGCACCCCCGGATTGGTCCGCCGTGGTGGGGGTTATGGGGGCCGTGGGAGAGAGCGAGCGGAGAATGGGTTTTAATCTTCCTGGCTCTTCTCCCTCAGCGCAGAGATTAAGGGCCAGTGACTGATTGAGGCCGGCGTTCCGTCCAGCGCACCTGCAGCGCCGGCCAAACCGCCGTCAACAGGCCTGAAGGTTCAGCGCCGCGGGACGGCCAACATCGATCCTAATCACGAACTCGGAGAGCGATTAAGCATTTGTTTCCCTGCCCCGGCGGTTTAAGAAGTGTTTACCCTGGCGGGTCGCCGGATCTCTGGGGTCCCTGATCCGTTTGGCCCGTCTGAGCGAGAACGCTAAAGCCTGAGGAGTTGAACCCCAGCAGGGGATACCCCAGTGGGGCCCCACTGGGGGGGTTCAGGGCTCAGGGATGGAGATAAAGGTCGACTGAAGGTCAGTTTGACTAAAGTTCAACTAAAGTCATTTAACTCATTCAGTTACATTCGGTCATCTTTAGGATGTGGGTTTGAACCTCCTTAATGCAAACACTTATTGTATGTTGTACCTTAAAAATAGAACTTAGCCTTGTGTAGTCTGTTATCATAGCTATCCTGGTTGTATACGGGGAATGGGTTAACCTAGGGATTGTTAGTGCTTGGCACTTGGTTCTATTAACATCCTTACTGTACCCACAGAGATATATTGTCGTTTCTCTTTCTTCTGACAAATGTACCTAATGTAAGTTACTTTGGATGAAATCGTCTGCTAAATGCCTTCAATGTAAATGTTAAAAGAGTCCGTCAACGTCCTCCGAAAACGCAGCAGGAACGACGCCATGAGACGGACGTGGGTCTCCGGCGGTCTGTGTGTCGTAGACCTACGACACGCAGACCGCCGGAGACCCACGTCGCCACGGCGACGGGAGAAGGAGGCGGACTTCGGTCTGGGACCGGGGGCCCTCCCCTTCCTCTACAACGGGAGGAAGAGTGTCAGGAAGGAAGCGGTCTTACCGTGCAGCACGGAGTCGAACTGGTAGGCGGGGTACAGGAAGTGGGGCAGCGTCAGCATCAGGGCGCTGACCGCCATCAGAAGGCCCCCCAGACCGATGAACCTCGGACGGTTCACGCGACTCCCGAAGTAACTCACGAACACGATCAGGATGGTGTTGCCAACCTAGGACCACATGGCGCGCACACACACACACGCACGCACACACACACACACGCACGCACACACACACGCACGCACGCACGCACAAACACACACAAACACGCACGCACGCACAAACACACACAAACACACAGTTAGGAAGTTTATAGAACCAAGTGCCAAGCACTTCAACCAAGTGCCAACAATCACTAAGTTAACCCATTCCCCGTACACAACAAAGACAGCTAGAATGCTAGGTATTATTTTAAGTGCCAGGACGTACAACATACAATAAGTGCATAAGAGGGGTGTGGGAGGGAGGGGGTAGTCGAGGGGAACTCTAAACAAGTGAGTCTTGAAGAACTAGAATCTCATTGAGCTCTTAATGCTCAAATGCTACTGCACCGTGAGAAGCTGTCCATGTAGCAGAGGTTCCCCAGAGTTCTGACCCCCTGTTCCAGATAGAGTTCACACCAAGCACAATGTTATCATATCAGCTGTTTGCACTTCCAGGGGTGTATCATGTTTCCAGCGGGCTATTCTCTCTGCTGCTGCAGGGTTTCTCTGACAAACTGCGACCCGAATGAGAATGAACACAATACTACTAAAACCAAATTGATTCCAAGTATCTGAGGGGGAAAACTTGACAGGAGGAACATTTACGAGGCCAAGTAAACTCTCTCACTTTGTTTGGGCCGGTTCTACCTAACTGGGCCTTGGGACATGGCTCAAAGACCACACCGGGCGGAACCAACCCCCCAGACAGCAGGGGGGGGGGGGGGGGCAGATCACAGAGCTCCCTTCGCCTTCATGTTGATCTGCTGCTCTGCTATCAGAGAGGCAGATCTATAGACCTGTGTGTTCTCTGATAGCAGAGCTGTCGAGAGTTCATGCTCTCTCTCTCGCGCGCTATCTCCCTGTCTGTCACTATCGATTCGTCTGTCTGTCTGTCTGTCTGTCTGTCTGTCTGTCTGTCTGTCTGTCTGTCTGTCTGTCTGTCTGTCTGTCTGTCTGTCTGTCTGTCTCTCTGTCTCTCTCTCTCTCTCTCTCTCTCTCTCTCTCTCTCTCTCTCTCTCTTCTCTCTCTCTCTCTCTCTCTCTCTCTCTCTCTCTCTCTCTCTCTCTGTCTCTCTCTCTCGTCTCTCTCGTCTCTCTCGTCTCTCTCTCTCTCTCTCTCTCTCTCTCTCTCTCTCTCTCTCTCTCTCTCTCTCTCTCTCTCTCTCTGTGATTAAAATGCCTTCCTGTCTGAACACATGTACCTGGAAGACTTAACGGTGAGGAAAGGAATTCCAATAATGTCGCTCCATCTTTCCCTCTCCGTCCCCTCTCCCTCTATTCTTCTCTTCCCCACATTTTAATACTCTCTCTCCCCCTCCCTCAAAACCTTCATTCCTCTGCCTCTCGTTCTCTTCATAATTCAATTCAAGAGAAGCAGAGACAGAAGAAAAGAGAGAGATGATAGAGAGAGACGGAGGAAAGAGAGACAGAATACGAGAGAAAGAGAAAGTTCAGAGAGAGGATGATGTTTGTCTGAAGAGAGATTTATATATTATTTGACCTCCTAATTAATCACCTGCTTTGACAATGTTAACATTTGTCTCTCATGCAAATAATGCTTCGACAATAAATTTAATTTGAGTGTGATTGTGAGTGAGTGTGAGAGTGAGAGGCAGAGACAGAGACAGAGAGGGAGACAGGGAGGGGGAGAGAGAGAGAGACAGATAGGGAGAGAGAGACAGATAGGCAGAGAGGGAGAGGGAAAGAGAGAGAGAGAGAGAGAGAGAGAGAGAGAGAAAGAGAGAGAGAGAGGGGGAGAGAGAGGGAGAGAGAGAGAGGGAGGGGAAGGGAGAAAGGGAGAGAGAGAGCGAGAGAGGAGGAGAGAGGAGGAGAGAGGGAGAGAGAAAGAGAGAGAGAGAGAGAGA
>OLKM01000198.1:421975-452331 GCA_900291075.1 Melanogrammus aeglefinus
AAGACACTGTAGCCTGGAAGACTTAACGGTGAGGGAAATAGGATGTTCCAAAATGATCGCTCTCATCATTCCTCTCCGTCCCGCGTTCCTCTGTCATTTCTTCCCCCACATTTAAACTCTCTCCCCCCCTCCCTCAAAACCTTTCATTCCTGCTGCCAGTCCTCTAGCTCTTCAATAATTCAACTTTACAAGAAAGTCGGACGTAGACCCAGAAGTGAAAAGAGAGAAGATGGATAAAAGAGAGACCGGAGAAAGAGAGACAGTAACTCACCATGAGAAATTGAATAAATCATCAGACGACGTGAGGATGAATGTTTGTTGAAGAGCGAGAATTATTAATATTATTGACCTCACCGGTAATTAATTCGACTGCTCGACAATGTTATGACATAATGTACTAACTAATCATCTGCCAAATGCTTGCGACAATTAAATCTAATTTTGAGTGTGGTTGGGAGTGCGATATGAGCAGTGACGGGGTCAGAGACAGGACGAGAGAGATCCGACAGTGGGAGGCGGAGACGGAGGGAGAAATGACAAGGAGACAGATATGGAAGAGAGAGAAGAAGGCAGCAGAGGCGAAGAGACGAGGAAAGAGGAGGAGAGACGAGGAGAGAGAGAGAGAAAGAGAGAGAGAGAGAGAGGAGAGAGAAGAGAACACGAGAGACGAGAAGAGAGATCAGCAGGATAATTTGAGAAGAGAGAGAGAGAGAGAGAGAGAGAGGGAGAGAGAGAGAGAGAGAGAGAGAGAGAGAGAGAGAGAGAGAGAGAGCCAGAGAGAGAGCCAGAGAGAGAGCCAGAGAGAGGGAGGGAGGGAGACGGAGGGCCTCACCTCGTGGAGGGAGGACAGGGTTCCGGAGGAGGTGCTGCTGAAGCCGAAGCGTCGCTCTATGGTGGTGATGGAGCTCTTGAAGTAGGAGCTGTAGAGCAGCTGGGTGAGCTGCAGCAGGCCGTGGCACAGCACGAACAGCTGGGGGCAGAGGTCAATGTGAGGGTCAGGCACACATACAGGGGACTACGCCGGCTGGGGAACCATCACCGTCTGCACCCCCGCTGCTACGGTCCCACGGGAGAACCACGGGAACGTCGGACCAACAGCAATGGTCCCATCCGGAATTCCGTGTGTTCGCAGACTTCCAGGGAGTTTAATGGAGAAGCTGAGGCAGCTGCAGCCGGTGACTCTACGACAACACACCAACGAAGAAGTCCTCTCTTTCATCGGAACGTAGGTCTTACTCCAAGGGTCAAGGGTCAGATACCAAGGACAGCGACAGCGAGGACGTGTTTTGGGGACAGGATGCACACAGCTGAATGGGTGGGTTTCTGGGGGGTCCGAGTCAAACCCGTTTCCTGCAGCGTTGGGCCGGGGACCGGTAGGTCATACCGGACTCGACCACTAGGAGGGGTTCCGTCGCGGGGAGGAGGCGGGGCGAGTGGCGGCTGGAGTGTAAAGCATCACCGAGTGTTGTTTAAATGTTTGTAAACGCGGTCCACTTAACGCCCTTCACATACACTATATACACTACGGCCGGTCGCCTAGCAACACCGTCGGTTGGACGTCAACAGATACGTTTCCCGAAAGGAAAAGGGAAAGTAACCGGCCTTAACGGGTGGACCTGATACCAACTGAATAGTTGCTAGTTACAACACACTGCACGGGACGGCTGAATTGACGTCAGAACATCAAAACCCTAATAACAAAAGCCACATACTTCAGATTCTGCTTGGCATTCTCTGGTCGGTATTTCGTTTGATTAAATAATAATAATTCTCCCTGACCCTGAACACACAGAGGCACCGAGCCAGGCAGCCGGTTGGCTGAACACCAGACAAATGGAACAGGCTCCTCGTAAACAGACCGTACACAGCTTTAATACGCTGGGGTCGCCCAGGGGCATGCTGGGATATGGAGTTCTTTCATTGAGAGGAGAAAATAGATATGAGAGAGAGAGAGATGACAAGAAGCTGATGAGATGACGACGAGAGGGAGGAGAGAGAGAGAGAGAGAGAGATGACGCGACGCGAGGACGCACGGAGAGTCTTCGAGAGGAGCGAAGCTATGTATGACGAGAGAGAGAGAGAGAGAGAGAGAGAGAGAGACAGAGTGTGAGAGAGAGAGAGAGACAGACAGAGAGACAGACAGAGACAGAGTGAGAGATTGACAAATAATTTGTCCCTTCTCTTTCATCCTCTCCAGCTTTCCTGCTCCCTCACTGACTCTCAGTGACTCTCTGCCTTTCTTTGTGTTTCAACTTCACTTGTTCTCTCTCCAGAAAGAGAGAGCAAGCAGAGAGAGGATGGCCTCTTGGTTCATCTGTGGCCCAGAGAATGCTCTCATTAAAGCACAGACTCCTGGTTTGTTAACAAACACAAAACGCTCCCCGTCTCTCTCTCTCTCTCTCTCTCTGCTCTACGTCACTCCATCCCCCGCCTCCCTGTCGTCATCTCTCTCTCTCTCCACTCTCTCTCTCTCTCTTCTCTCTCTCTCTCTCTCTCTCTCTCTCTCTCTCTCTCTCTCTCCCCCTCTCTCTCTCCCTCTCTCTCTCCCCCTCTCTCTCTCTCTCCCCCTCCCTCTCTCCCTCTCTCCCCCTCTCTCTCCGTCTCTCCCTCTCTCCCAAACTCTTTAATTGTCCAAATGTTTAGACGCCGGTCGCTGGCCTTTGTGGGACAATACTTCTCCCCTGGCCCGGTGAGCCCTGGCGGTGGGTAGAACCACTGCGGTGAAGCGGTGAGCTGATCCACAGACGTCTCATACTGACGATCCAACGCGCTGTGTGGTGTGAGGTGTTGACACTGAGGGAGCCATATTTATTCTGCTAGAGACTCACAGAATGCATCGATGCTTGTTTATTAGCGTGCATAATATTTACGAGGGCCTGATTGCTCTAATCAATCAAACTTTAATGCAAGAACTTAAAGCGGTATCTCAGAGCTGAAACATGTATAAAGTACATTCAAGATGTATAATGTACATTCAACAGCTATGACCACTGAAACATCTAGAATATATGATATATCAGAGAGATAATCATGTCTAATTATGTAGCGCACGTTCACATACATTCAATTCAGACCAGCACTGCAGTAGTGACCAGACAATCATATCAAGATGATGAACGGCCGCAGCAGTCATAGGTCACTGTAGGGGACCGCGGGGCCCGTATCCAGGGGCCGTCGCCGGGTGTAGAGAACGGGAGGAAGTCCTCACTCAGGTCCCCATGACAACCCCCCGTGGAGACACGCGCTGGGACCATTAGTCCAGACAGCCCTGGCTTCCTACAGGAAGTACTTTTAACGCAGGAAACACCTCCCGGCTCTCTAGCAAAACAAGAAGCCGCCACGGAAAGCCTGGCGATAGCCTTGATATATCTGAAGAACTTCCTGCTGAGGAGGAACAATCTCCCAACATTCTTCTGCACAATAGGATCAAGATCAAAGCTGCGGCCTTGACCCCCCGACAGCCCCCCACACCGGGACGCGCCCCTCGCCCCTCAGAATAACTTCTGGCTCGTAAATCTCCCACGAGATGGGAACTCATCCAGCAAAGGTGATATCTATCCTAATAATAATAATACATTCTACCTATAGTGCTTTTCTGAAGATCCAAAGACCCTTTACAGAGTGAGCACAAAATAAACTAATTTAATAAGAACTTATGTAAGTGAAAATTTTAAAAAGGAGGAAGGGGAGAGAATGGAAGGTTATGTGGTGAAAGCAATCTTAAAAAGATTGTATACCCTCTTATGGCAATATCTTCGTTGTCTAATATTCTGTTGTTTTTATATAGAAATAAAATCAACGATAAACTGTTGCACTGTTGTGTTCAAAATGTATTAAAGCACTCAGGATGAAATACCTTATGTAAGAGAATCTAAAGGTGGTCACGTCGTCTGGTTAAATACACTCATCTTTCAGGGGAAAGGTGAGGAGTTCTGTAAATAAAAACACCAGAGGAAAGGGAACTCTGTTTTATACACAGGTGAAGGCCAAAGCAGAGTCAAAGTCGCGCCGAAGACAAATAGTGATGAAAGACAGCAAACAGAGTGCTGAACAGCTTGTTCTGCTGCCAGAGGAAGACAGATGGCTTCCAGTAGACCATGTCTGACCGGCTCTGCAGAGCAGGTTCAGCCCAAAGTCTGAGAACATTGTACCTCACACACAGGCCTCCTCCAACTCTCTCTGAAACACCGAGAGAGTAACGATGGACCAGCGACTCTGAGAAAACGTTTTGAAAACACCACACTGAGGCTGAACTTCAGACGTACAGGACATCATACATCTGGCTCATGTTGCTTTGTATATAGGTGCAGAAAGAGGTTTATACATAATTAGGTTCATTATTTATTTGGATGCATAACAAAGTTACATTTGTGTGTAACATTACAGACGGTTAAGTTTGGAGGAAAGTTTGAATTGTCAAAGTTTAGGTATATTATCCAATTACGTTGGGTGTTAGGTTCTTACCTAGTAGAGGTAGTAAAAGAGGTAGTAAAAGATTGTTTAAGAGGAGGTTAACTTGTTAAGTTGCGTTATGGTTGGAGGGTTTGAGTTGGTTAAGGTCCAGGTCAGGGTCTGTGAAGGCGGGGGGGGCTCCACATGGGGGTAAAGGCAGGCAGCCCTCACTGTTCCTAAGCCAAGAGACGAGCTGTGCTATTGGGGTGAGCACCAGACCGTAGGGGGGTACAAGACTCCTGCTGGGTTTAAGGCTGCAGTCATTCCCTTCATCTGCTGTTCGACCCAACTTTACAACTGATGCCGGCGCTGATAAGACTGCAATCAGCGCTGACTGTCAATACGCTGTGATTAGCATCAGTTGGCCTGCAGTTACTGTAAATACTGTTGATTACTGAAAACCAGCCCACACAGGAATAGCTCCAGCACATAAGAAGTATATCTCAACTGTACTTGATATATTTACATAGATCTTTGTATAGTGAGTATACAGTACGCAAGGCTAGGATAATATATTATAGGACTATATATATTGAGTATATAGTATACAGGGCTAGGATAATATTGCATATAGGACTATAGTGAATACATGGTATAAAGGGCTATGATTATGGTTTATAGGAATATATATAGTGTATATTGTATTTAGGCCTATAAAGAACAATAAATACTTTAAATTGCAGGGCCATATTTGTTATATGAACTTGAAAAATACATTGCTCTTTTAATAAACGTAGTGCCTTACTAATATATGGTTTAATAATGCTGTTAAGTAAGTTATATAGACCCAATCTAATTTCAAGTCATTAACATTCAAAACTAAATATTTTAGCGTAGCAAAAAGGAAATTATGAAGTTTTAATCTCCCTAATTATTATTTTTTCTTTTACATTCGGTACCAATAAGCAGGTCATCTATAATTGCAAAATATCTTTTTGAAAACCGTAGTTTCTCTTTTTGTAGCCAAGACTTATTACTTATACAGTTATATCTCACAAGCTCACAGACGCGACTGATGCACGTAACGTTGAGGGTCGACAACGGTCTGCAGTGATCAAGCAGAGTCACATTCACAGCAAAGTTTCACTGTGCTGCGCTCCGAGTTTTGCCTCAGACATTCATCCTCATTAATCGTTTGAGGGGTTGTTCTCGGCAGGGCTCCAGAGACAAACCACAAGGAAACACTGACTGGAGGTGGGCCGCCGTGAATATCTCAACATCTCCTATCTGTCCATCTCCCAGTGCACATCTCCTGCAGGTATGTTTTTGAGACTCCCTCCACCTCACTGCTCTAGTCACAACACCGGGGGAAGAGACGCATACCTTGATGTTCCCGAACAGCCGCTTGGGTTTCTTCATGTCTTTGGAATATAACTCCATGATGATGTCCAGAAGGTGCTGGTCTCTCTCTGCGTGTAGGTCTGCTGTGAACTCAAGGTTGTCCTTCTCCTCAGAGAGCTTTATCACAGTGTGGGATGTCGTCAGCGAACTCTCCTCCCACAACACAACACATCACGCGCTCTCTCGCGCTCCCTCTCCTCTCTCTCTCTCTCGCCTTATTTCTCGATAAACGTGACGCGTAGCTCTCCAACACAAGAACACTTCAGAGCTTATCCATCTGAAGGGGAGACCTCCAGACAGGACCCCCCTGAAGGAGGACCCTCCAGAACGTAACCCCTGAAGGCCTGCAGGGGCGTAGGACGCGGTCCAGGGCCGAGGGGGCCAAGTTCAGCGGGGGGCCAGGGGGTCCTCCCGACGTCATGCTGCTGTATTCACGCCCTTTCTGCTCTGTTCCAGCAGCAGACCACACGACTTTGACTATATACTGTAGGGACTCAGCAGGCCTAACATGGGAGAGACTATATGGTATGGGGTCAGATCAGTCTCATTAATAATGAATGCAGAGAAGGATTCACAAATGTATTTTGTGATTCATATATAAATTACTCTCTTCTCACAAATACATTTCAATGCACACACAAATGGATATCGGTATGTATAAATGTAAAATAAATCCATAAGCAAAAATAAGTTTCACAAACACATTTCTGATCCACACACAAAAATACTTTGTTTTAAATAAATGTAATATAAATCCATAAATATATTTATTTTAAAAATATTTGCAATTTTCATCAAAAATGTATTTGGACATTGTTACATTTATATACAAACTGTTAAATTTGAATTAACAAGACGCTTTTCATTTGTGAACTTGTTTGCATTTGTGTGTGAACTGGACTGTATTTATGTGTGGATTTTTGGGACTCTCCTGACGTGGCTGGATTCACAAATGCATTTTCTTCTACAAGGAACTCTCTGTAGCCAATCAGATGCCTCCCTCGTTTTCAGCCAATTACCGCTAACTCTAACCCTAACCCCAACCCTTCATTTATGGATTTATATTACATTTATTTAAAACAAGACACATTTGTGTGTGGATCAGAAATGTGTTTGTGAAACTTATTTTTGTTTATGGATTTATTTTACATTTATACATACCGATATATCCATTTGTGTGTGCATTAAAATGTATGTTGAAATGTATGTATGTGAGAGTAATTTATATATAAATCACAAAATACATTTTTGAATCCTTCTCTTTGCATTCATTATTAATGAGTCTGTTCTGAACCCATACTTGGCGGGATTTTGGGGGTAAATCTGAGAGAAGAAGGGAGCAACATCGCGATAAGTCATAATCGTGACAAATGGTTATGACTGTCTAGCTAGCTAACTTCGGATGACAGTCTCGTCATTGTTTCGGGCACTCTTCCAACCCTGTTATAAAGCCGGTATAAAACAAATAAAAATAAAACACTAGGAGGACTTTAATAAAACCTTGGTTCCCGGTTAAACTTCGTTTCATTCAGATAGGTAGCAACTTGTGCAGCGGAGTCTCGAGCGTTAGCATGCTTGTCCATTGTCATTTGGAAGGTGAGTATTTCGCCTTTTTTTTTTTATTGTTCCTTAAATCAGATTTAAAAAAAAGGTGCGACGATCCCACTTTTAAGGAAATGCAATATAATATACAATACAATAATATAGGCTGATGTATTGATCTCAAGGATCAGATCCATTGTCATTTGCGTCACCTCGTTTAAAGGTGCTCTGGTGTCTCTTTCCATCATTTTTTTTCGTTTAAGCAAGTTTGAGTTGATTTTCCTTTTGACACATATGGACACATAGAAGGCACTTGTTTGGAAGACTTATAATCTGTTTAAATAGGGCTTTTCTACACAAGAGGATAAGGCCCATATGGGATTATTTTCTGTTCTGACTTTATTCTCTCTGGAAGTCTTCTTTATGCTCAAACTATAGACAAAAACAATGTCTCCTGTTGGGACCTTACTTTACAACTGATGCCCGCGCTGATAAGACTGACACCAGCACCTACTGTCAATACACTGGGATTAGCATCAGTTGGCCTGCAGTTACTGTAAATACTGTTTATTACTGAAAACCGGCCCACACAGGAATAGCTCCAGCACTGCTGCACATAACAAGTAGGGCTTTAGGCAGCCTTATATAGCATACCGGGCTAGGATAATATTGAATATAGGACTATGAACAACCACAAGTTCTTTAAACTGAAGGACCCTATTTCTTATGTGACAAGACTTGAAGAATGAAGCTCTGTTAATGCATGCATTACATTACTAATCTTAAGTTTAATATTGCATTGAAAGTAAGTTGCAGAGACAGATGTAATTTCAAGTATTTCTTATGGATTAACAACTAAAAAGCAGGTTCTTTAAAACCGTGATTTCCCTTTTTGTATTAAACAGGAAAAGGTTGCGTCTCTCAGGCTGGCGGAGGAGTTGGAGTTAATTAACTTGTATTCATTGGGATAAAACTGATGAAATGGGCAACAGAATAGTCTATTTCCCACTTCTCATGTATAAAATACAGTAGGAGGGGGGGGGGGGGATCTTCAAACAAAGAAAACACTTCAAATAGTTAGTTTGAGTCCATAGCGACTGGACCGGACTGATTGATGACACCAGCCGAGTACAGACCCAGTGGCAGGAAGCCTACATTAGCAGCCAATGGAAAGGCCATGCAGAAGTTAAATATAACCCAGCATGATCGCTCAGAAACCTTGGTTAGCGAGCCGCCATCACAACACTCATAGCAGCCCCCCGTCTCCGTCTATTAGACCTGCGGTGGTCTGGCAGTAAACGTCAGGTTCCAGTTCACCCTGCTCACAGGTCCCCAAGCCCATGACCCAAAGTGACTGCTGCTGGTTTAGACTGCAACACCACTCATGGATTCTCCTTTACTGATTGGCTCAAAAGTGTGTCAAATGGTCTGGTGGACAGTTTGTCACATGACACGATGGCATCCGTTTTAGCCAATCAGAGGAGTTACCTGTATTAGGGCCAGATGAACAAAACCTTTCAAATTAGCATTTAATTTAAACACCATTCGACTCTTATTTCACAGACAAACAATTCAACCTAGTTTGTTGAAACGATGGCTTAGCATCTTAAAGTGGCAAAACCCTGGAAAAGGGCCAGAAAATAACTATAATTAACCCTAAAAACGAGTCATAATTTCCACAGTGAACATGAACCACACAATCCTTACGCCATATTCCTAAATGGCGTCGGTATATAATCTGTTTTGCTTTGTGGTTATTTTAACCTGACGAGTTGTATGCATTTATTACCAGCAGAGCAGTTGGTTGATAAGAACTATGTGAGAGATCACCACTTATTGGCTCTTGGCTAAGAAACGGCTGGCGTCCTGCCAACGGATGAATTAACGTCTCAGTGTCCACGGTCTACTGTACATAAACAGTTATGCACTGTACGGTAAACACTGTCCTATACAGCTGACATACGTCCTATTCTGACGCTGCACAGTACAGCAGCCATGATACAGTGGGCTCTACTGCACGGGTTACCACAGTCACCCCGTACCAGACCATAGAGGACTCTACTGCACTGGTTAGCTCTGCTCTCTACAGTATCCACTGTACTAGACCGTACAGTGGATACTAGTTACCCTAGTTACCACTGCACTGGTTACCTCTAAAGTCACGCGGTACTAAACCCTACAGGTGACATACCTGTACTGGTAACCTTTCCAGTATAACCAAACTAGACCCTACAGTGGATCGTTGGTCCAGAGCCCAACTGTGTTGTATTTTTGTCAGCGTCACACTACGCTACGCTCGTATGTTCAATCATACAGAAATCTGTTAGTTCACAGGAATGAAGAGCTGGGAGTCCTAACCCCGGTTACTTGGAAGTGACAGCAGCTGTGTCTCCTTATCAGCGAGGAGCGAGAAACACAGACCCCCACACTGGAGGCCGGAAACCCCCCCCCGCCCCCGTCCCGGGACCCCTGACGGCTTCACGGTGCTGGAAGTAGATCCGGTCTCCCCTGGCGGCGGAGGGATACAGGAACCTCACCACTGAGCCCAAGCGCGCATCCATCAACAACCTCTTCGTTTATAGAAGCAGAAACATCAACGCTTGGCAAATGACGGGGCTGCGTACTAAATATAGCCCTGCCAGCCAGATAAACATTAATCCGTAATCACAGTCTTTACTCCTCCCTGTCATGGGAGGAGGAGAAGGGGGATTGTTTCGGGGAGCGGGGAACTAGCCCAGACTAGCGAGGAACCAGAGCCAAGGCGGTGGTGTTGAACAGGTCCCGTTTAATGTGTGAAGAAGATTCATTCAGAGAGCGGCGGGGAGCCAGCGACCCAAACAGGCATGCAGTGACCTCAGCACTCATCCCAGGGACGGGGGGGTTAGGAGTCTCCCGTGTTTCACAGTGATGGTTCCTGTTCCACATGTTCACTTATAACGGAACGCCGTCCGGGTCGTGGTTCCGGTTCGGTCGAAGGTTCTGGGTTCCGGTTCCGTTGACAAACGTACGAAACCGGACAAAATGGCGGAATTCACTAATCTGAAATGATGGCAAACCAGCAAATAAAAACAATATATATATATATATATAAATATAAAAAAAAAAACGTCAAACAATAGCTTCTGATCGATCACCAATACGAGTACACCAACCAATCCAACCGATGACCCGTGGCGTGAGTTCATCTTGGAGACCAGGCCGTGTGGCGCGACCTTCAGAGGTCAGAGGTCAACATCGGGGGTCTGTGGCACGTGGTGTTTATGTATTTTATTTTTTTACCGTGTCGTCCGGAAGAAAAAAAACGAAAATGTAATAAGCGGCAACATCCGTAGAGCATTGTTAGGGGTCGCCATGGAAACGTCCGCGTGAAGAAGCTCCTCGTACCGAAAGACTGTTGTGGAGAACAGGAATATATACAAATAATACCATGGAGCGCCCCCTACTGGTCCACTGGAACGCCCTCCCACTGGTCTGCTGGTCCACCCCCCTACTGGGCCACTGGGATGCACATAGCTCCCCCCCAGCGTGTAGAATACTGTCTGAAAGGTTGGGGGTTCGAGTCTGTACATGGTAGCATGCTGGGAGGGGACGGGGGGGGGGTACCTGGGGAATCCTTGGCAAGGCATGGGAGGGGAGGGAACCCCCAGCACCTTTAAAGCTTGTGGAAGATATAAAAATGCACGTAACAATTCTGTAAAAATGTAAAACTGCTATACTATAATAAAAAAACCTCTTTACAAATCCAACCGTAACAGATGCTGCTTTCTTGTTTTGTATAATATATATATATATATATATATAAAACTAATTAAACGTTTGGTGTAATTAGTTTATATACATAGTTCTATAAAAAGGCACGATTTCAGCCCCTTCTCAAGATGAGGGCTCTCAGGGGGAGGGACTATAGAAAGCATCCGGGTGGCTCCCAGGGGGAGGGACTTTAGAAAGCATCCGGGTTGCTCTCAGGGGGAGGGACTATAGAAAGCATCAGAGTTGTTCTCAGGAGGAGGGACTATAGAACACATCCTTGCGGAACTATAGACAGAGTCCTGGTTGTTCTCAGGGGCGGGGCTATAGACAGCGTCCTGGTCGTTCTCAGGGGCGGGGCTATAGACAGCGTCCTGGTCGTTCTCAGGGGCGGGGCTATAGACAGTGTCCTGGTTGTTCTCAGGGGCGGGACTATAGACAGCATCCTGGTTGTTCTCAGGGGTGGGACTATAGACAGCATCCTGGTTGTTCTCAGGGGCGGGACTATAGACAGCATCCTGGTTGTTCTCAGGGGCGGGGCTATAGACAGCGACCTGGTTGGTTCTCAGGGGGCGGGGCTATAGACAGCATCCTGGTGGTTCTCAGGGGGCGGGGCTATAGAAAGAGTCTGGTTGGTTCTCCGGGGCGGGACTATAGACAGCGTCCTGGTTGGTTCTCTGGGGGCGGGACTATAGACAGCGTCCTGGTTGGTTCTCAGGGGCGGGACTATAGACAGCATCCTGGTTGGTTCTCTGGGGCGGGACTATAGACAGCATCCTGGTTGGTTCTCTGGGGCGGGACTATAGACAGCGCCCTGGTCGGTTCTCAGGGGCGGGACTATAGACAGCGTCCTGGTCGGTTCTCAGGGGCGGGACTATAGCGGCCTGGTCGGTTCTCAGGGGCGGGACTATAGACAGCGGGGGGGCGGGTCACACGTAGGCGCCCAGGGCGGCGTGGAACTCGGTCAGGCACTGGACCAGCTGCTGGAACTTGGGCCGCTCCTCCGGGTCCAGTGCCCAGCAGCACGCCATCACCGCAAACCTGCAGGGAGCACAGCGGCCAATCAGAACGGAGCAGGGAGCACAGCGGCCAATCAGAACACAGCATCCAAGACAACACTAACCAGAACACAGCACACAACACAACCAATAAGAACACAGCCCACAGCACTGCAACCAATCAGAACAAAAAACCAAACCCCAACATCCAATGAGAATACAGAACCAGACCCTAGAAACCAATGAGAATACAACGGGGAACAGAACAACCAATCAAAAACGAAGAACCAGAGATCAACAACAACCAATCAAAACATGGTAGGTAACAGAACAACGCAGGCAACAAATCAAAGAACAGAACCACAACCTTTAAATACACAGAGCCTGCAGGAGCCAACCGCAATACAGAAAACAGCCACTAGTGGAGCAGAAGTTGAGCAGGAACATGACACCCCACCCGGCCAGAGAAGGAAGCGGATCCCATCAACACCTATTCTTGCGAAAGGTCAAACCGCAGGAACAGCGTGTGATTTTGTGCAGGACTGATTCATGTTTTCATTTGGTTTGTTTGTGGAGGGAGGAACGGCCCAACAATCAATCACTACTCTGTTGTTAGGGAGACGCCAGCCTCTCGTTCGCTGGAAACACACTCGTCATCTGAAAACAGAACCTGTGAAAACTGAATTCATACGCTCACCTGCCAACGCTACCGTCCCACGGTGAACTGCGGGCTGGGTCATACTGTCACTGAGTCTAGAGATTTTCTGGGTCTGATTCTTGTCGTTTTATTATTTTGACACCTGTACTTTCTGCCCTGTCACCAAGAAAACCCTTAACTGAACCTAGTAACTTTAAGACTAAATCCGTTGTAAACACACTCGTGTAGCGCTGGAATGTGCTGGGTGCTTGTTCTGCGCTCTACTGTACTCTGAAGAGGAGTTCAGGGCTAGCAAACATCGCCTTGGTGAGGAGTAGAAACCGAGTAATGGGAACAAGAAGACCAATGACTCTAAACATCCCTGTGAGATCGCAATCTGAGGGGATATTAATGAGAGTAGGAAACAGAAGAAAGCATGGCCCATTAAATATTAAAATAGGGGTGTGCCAAAAAATCAATTCATATAAGAATCGCGATTCTCATTTACTACGATTCAGAATCGATGTAAAATGGGCCAAAATCGATTCAATTTCATAACTTTTTATTTTTTAAAGCTACTGAGACATTCATGTTTGGTGTTGTGTTCCACATGATATTTTTGGTACTGCAACATTCCTGTGAAATGAAAATGCATCTTGTTCAACTGTACCATTTTTATTATACAGAAGCACTTTATTTTTGATCTTATTTTATAGCTAGCTTCTTAGAGTAGCAGTTGTGGTCCACACAGTGGAAAATACACTTTCCTTAGAGTTTAAAAGGCAGCATGTTTAACTGCACTAGACTTTTATTTTTGTTACTTAAGCAATATGTGATATTGATTTTTTTGCAACAGTTGCAACAATTCCAATTATCAATCAAATCCTTTTGAATCAAAAGTCGATTTTTAATCGAATCGTAGCCCCAAATATCAGAATCGAATCGTGAGATAGTAAAAGATTCCCACCCCTATATTAAACCATCCAACGGTTTCTGTTCCAAGCATATCGTGACGCTAGAGAGAGAACACACACCAGCCCAACACACTCAGTGGCCGACTGCATTCTAGGAAGTGCCGGAAGATTCCTGGGAACACCTTCGGAAAAATGTTTGCCCTCTTCCAGACAATGATCGGATCTGCATTTGTAAAGCTACCGATGTTTGTATACGATGTGCATCAAGTTCACGATGCTCAGAGACGATGTTTTTAAAGTTGAGGATATTCACAAACCATGTTCGTAAAGTGTATTATACAACAGGTAGTTCCGACCGGTCCCAACCGAGCAATTTTGATTGGACAAGAGACGTTCCATGAGTGCTGATATACAGTATAACAGCACTGCGACTTTTTACAGACATAATCACTCCGCTGTACGGGCGTGTTCCCTGGCAACAGCCTTGTCTCCCTTCAGTTGTGGAACTATTTGTGTTGGCGGAGCCGAATAAATGATTACTAAACAAACAAATCATAATCTCTTGTTTCTTATTACTGTTAACTAATAAAATGTGCTCGTAGCACTGTTGTATAAAAGCAATATCACACTGGAGGTCGTGCTGTTGTACTGTATATCAGCCCGGCTGTGATTATCTACGACCGAATCACAGCCGCGCTGATATACAGTACAACAGCACTCCCTCTCGTGTGATATTGCTTAATTATGTTAATAAAGTATATTGTTGGTAAAGTTGACGATGTTGGTAGAGTCGTAGCGTTGAAGGCTAACATCAGGGACGGTGACTTACAGCTCGTCAGGGCAGTTGATTGGCTGAGCTATCCTGTAGCCGTCCTTCAGGTAGGCGGACATCTCGAAGGGGTCGATGTCCACGTAGGGTGTTTGGCCCAGGGTCATCAGCTCCCACAGTGTCACGCCAAACGCCCACTGAGGAGGAAACACGACGACATCACATTACTTTAGGCATTACGTATCGTCGGTCAGTCAGGAGACACAAAGCGTCATGTCCGACCAGTGACAAAAGGAAGCAAGGACCTCTGAGTCAGACTGCAGGATAAGGGAGTGAGATGCAATCATTCCCCAAAAGGCAACATGTGACCTCCAAGCTCACAATTAGGATGGAAATTTTAGCAAATGTAAGTAATGACTGAGGAACAAAAAGTTTTCCAGAAACATCACAAGGAAATGTTTGCACTATGCACTTCAGATATTACGCATTCTTACCAAATGTTTTGATAAGGAGGTTTGGGAGGGCCAACTAGGAACCGCTGCAATCAGCACTTGAGTCAGGCACACTGGTTACTTGGATGCCAACATTTTCCATTGACAACAGAAAACAAGCCCTCTACATGATAAACAACACTTTGATGAAAGAGACTACAATCTGGTCCTTTTGTGAAAAAGACACCAAATTAAGTGGCATTTCCTCTCAGGGCATCACTAGTCATTTCCCCATCACCGTCACGTCACATACGCTCATTAATCCACTTGGTCTAGCCCCACTAGGAGACCCAACGGCTCCAAATGGGACTTCAGAACCCTCGCCCGTCCAATCAGGTTGGGCCAACGGCCGACCCCTGTAAACAAAGCTCCCCACCATGACGGCAGGATCCCCCAAACAACAACAACACACACTCCCTTTAAAGGACATGTGGGGACTTCAGGAGCAGAGGGAGAGAGAGAGAGAGAGAGAGAAGTGGGCAGAGAGAATATAGTGATGAATGGCCAGTGCGAAGCGTGAACTCCATTCATGGAGGCGGCGCTGCCAGCGCTGCCCGTGTGCGGGCGGCCTGGAGAGTGTCCCGCGGAGATCACCCACGCCCACCCCAAGGGGGGGGGCTTTTACGGTACCCTGGAAGGCTTAGGGCCCTCAGCTGTTGTATATGTCTGGATCAGCTTTCCCCTCAGTGTGTGAGTAAAGCTAACTGCCAAAGCGTCACAGCGATATTTATATACAGCAGTAAAGTGTTTTCTCGCTGGAATGTCTTTACTGTAAGTGAATGTGTGCGTTGACCGGGCCAGGAAAAGGGACGGCGGTGTGTGTGTGTGTGTGTGTGTGTGTGTGTGTGTGTGTGTGTGTGTGTGTGTGTGTGTGTGTGTGTGTGTGTGTGTGTGTGTGTGTGTGTGTGTGTGTGTGTGTGTGTGTGTGTGTGTGTGTGTGTGTGTGTCATTTTCAGGTGTCTCAGAGGACCAGGGGAGGCAGTGAGGTCGCCTTGCTACTGGGGGGGGGGGGGGGTTAGACAGATGGTGCTGTGCTCCCCATCCTCCCCTCACACACAGATCACCCTGCCTTGTGGGGACCTCCCCTTAACCACAAGAACCCCCCCTTGTGGGTCTATTTATATACAGAGCGTATTTTATCAAGTGTTATCAACATCTCATTATCTAGATCAGTGTTTCCCAAACATTTTTTCTGACCATCTTCCGAAAAAGACTCTAGACTCACCTGTTCAGAGTCCACCTCGACTCTGCATAGCCCCCCTCCCCCTTCTAGCCACCATTGTACACTGTATTGTGTTGTGTGGTATTGTATTGTATTATAGTACTCAACTGTGTAGCAACTGCAGTAGCTGCTATCATTGCTGTAACACGTGGAATTGGTTAGCCTAGTGATTGTTGTACTTGCACTTGGTTCTATGAACATCCTTACTGTACCGACAGCGATATATTGTTGCACTTCTTATGACAAATCGTACTTATTTAAGTCGCTTTGGATAACTGTCATTGTTATTATTTCCTATTATTTCCTATTTAGAATAGTATTATCGCAATTCTCTAATTCTAATTATACACATTATCCAGCGTTAATCATCCTCTCATTATGTAGAACTGATGCCTCATGCTTTTGTAATGCGGTGGAGGTTCAGACTAAACCACAACCGAAGGAGGGACCGGATCCTTCTCCTCAGGAAAGTGGCAGCTGAGGGGAGTCACCGGCCCCGGGGGACCTGTGCTTATTTGTTCAGCTCCTACGGGAACCTGTGGCTGATGAGCGCATCACTCCTCAGGTTCCCGTAGGAGCTGAACTTCCTGTTCCAGCAGACCGGTTCTCCCTTTTGCTTCAACCAACTGGTTTGGTTTACATTTATATTTTACAGCTAGGAGATTTGCGGACGCTTTTATCCAAAGCGACTTACATTTATTACGTTCATACACACATCCAACATCCCGATGATGGCGTCCGCCACGCAGGGCGACAGCCAGCTCGTCAGCAGCCGCCAGGGTGAGACGTCTTGCTGAGGGACACTCAGCTAGGAGGAGGCCGGGGATCGAACTAGCAACCTTCCGGTTACCGGCCAACCCGCTCTACCTCCTGAGCCACTGCCGCCCTAAAAATCATTTGACCTCAGTGATTGGACAGCTGGATTGGGGACCACTGAATAGACCAATCAGGAGACAGGGAGATGAATAGAAATAATCATCCTAGAGAAGGATGACCCATAACCCCTACCTGCTCCTCAATGACACGACGTGACCTCACTTTGGATCAAGTAGTCTGATAAATAGAGCGTTTAGCAGACGCTTTTATCCAAAGCGGTTCACGCACACATTCACACGCCGATGACGGTGTCAACAATGCAAGGCGACAGCCAGCTCGACGGCACCAGGGAGGCGTCTCGCTCAGAGACACCTCGACGTTCATATATCTGACGTCACCTTTGATAACACAGTTTACAAAGTGCTTCCCCAGGAACGACAGAACCCCCGCGACCCCCCCAGAGTGAACCCCCAGTTGCGTCGGCGCCTCACCACGTCGCTGGCGCTGGAGAAGTCGTGGTTGAGCAGACTCTCCAGGGCCATCCAGCGGACAGGCCGGTTCTCGTTGTCCCCCAGGCAGTGGTAGTCCATGGGGAACAGGTCCCGTGACAGGGCGTTGTCCGTGATCTTCACCTGCATGTTGTCATCGATACTGGGGGAGACAGGGGAGGGTGTTATGCGTGGTGAGGAGGAAGGGCCACACGCGACTGAGGAATAGGTGCTGCAAGATTTAAGAGCTGGAATATGAATCATTAGTTGGGGAATTTCCAAGCCATCCGTCAAGTCATTAGCGATGGAAACATCTGTTCTGCTCTGTCAGCCTGCCTCTGTAAGAGACCAACATCCGCAGAATCCGGCTCTTCCTCACAGGGGAAGCAGCTCGGCTTCTAGTCCAATCGCTGGTCATCTCCCGCCTCGACTACTGCAACTCACTCCTGGCTGGACTTCCTGCCTCTGCGATTAAACCTTTGCAGCGCATCCAGAATGCGGCAGCGCGCCTCGTGTTCAACCTACCGAAGTTCTCCCATGTGACCCCCCCCTCTTCCGGGACCTCCACTGGCTCCCTGTAGTAGCTCGTAGGGGTGTAACGATCCATCGATGTAGATCGATACATCGATTGATTGGCAAACGATCCAACTGCATCGATGCAACGGCCAAACATCGATGCATATCGCTGTATTATACGCTTTTATTTTGACAATCTCCTTGCGCGGCTGTTTGTGAAACTATTTCTGCACAAGTGCGCCAAGCCGCTCGTATCCATTCTTCAGTTAAACGAGGCAAGCAGCAAGATAGCTACCAGCGAAGCACATGTGTGTGTGCACGATGTACGGTTAGTTTTGGTTTGAGCTGCCAGATTGGGAATTATGTACTCGTTTTTTCCAAGCCATAACGTATATTAAAAGTAGCCAAATTTGGGTGGGGATAAATTTGCTAAATCTTGGCAACACGGACGTGCTAATTTTAACAGCCAAGATTGAGACTGAGGGATGTTTTGTTTTTAGTAGAAAACTATCCACACACAGTAGATTTTGGATAAAAGCGTCTGCTAAATGCCCTAAATGTAAATGTATACCACCACATCTCCTTGGTCATTTCTGACCAATCAGGACAGCCCTCATAAGGAAAAGCTCTTATTGTAAGAATTGCAGACTGCAATGTGAAGAAGACCCGATCATACAGACGACCCGAATACAGACATCCCCCTTCCCTGGTTCATCATAAAATGATCCAGACGACGGAGCAGAGGATTAAAGATGGATGAGAATTGGTAATTAAGTTGATGTGAGTTTATGTGAATCGAATCGAAATCGTATCGTGACAGACTTTTGATATCGGCTAATATCGTATCGTTGTCCAATGAATCGATTTAATATCGTATCGTTATGAAACCAGAGATTTACACCCCTAGTAGCTCGCATCAAATTTAAGACGATGGTACTGGCATACAAGGCAGTCGATGGAACTGCCCCTGCCTACCTCCAAGCATTGCTAAAGCCACACACCCCAGCCCGATCCCTCCGCTCAACTACCTCAGCTGGACGTCTGGTACCGCCATCGCTAAGAGCTAGCAAAGGTCGATCAGCAAAGTCACAAATTTTCTCAGTTTTGGGACCTTCAGTTGGTGTGGAACGAGCTCACCTGCCGTTCTCAGGACCGCGAGTCGCTCACCATCTTCCGAAAAAGGACTCTTAGACTCACCTGTTCAGAAGGTCCACCTCGAAAATTTGAGCCAAGGCATAAGGTTATTTGCAAGCTGTGCAAAGTTGAATTGGCCTACCACTCGACAACCAGCAACATGCGGGCATATCTGTCCACGGCGCACCCGGGTGAGTTCTCGGCAAAGTCCGAGACAGCTTAACTTTTTTTTAGTGAATCCGAACGGTGCGTAATGCTGGCCCTTTCGCTGACATGGTGGAAGACGTAGGCGACATGCATTTTTTTCTTTAGCGATTTTAATAGGCATCTCGATAAATGGTAGGCAAAGCTAGGAACGTTACTACTAGCATACCTTGTAACTGTACCGACAGCGATATATTGTTGCACTTCTTATGAGAAATGTACTTATTGTAGGTCGCTTTGGATAAAAGCTTCTGCTAAATGCCCTAAATGTAAATTTGGTCATTTCTGACCAATCAGGACAGCCCTCATAAGGAAAAGCTCTTATTCTAAGAATTGCAGACTACAATGTGAAGAAGACCCGATCATACAGACGACCCGAATACAGACATCCCCCTTGCCTGGTTCATCATAAAATGATCCAGACGGCGGAGCAGGTAGGATCCTGAGGCGTGGGTTGAGAGGTGCAGGTCACCTAACCCCGGGGACTAGAGACCCCAACGTGGCGATGCAACCCCTGAATGCTGGTTGGGCCTTAAGCCACAGCGCTACACGCCGTGGTGAGCCCTGCCGATGCAGCTTCAGCCAATCACAAATGAGCGTATTCAGCTGCAAATTTGAGTTTATTTTCTGTTCCAGGCAACAGTAATGGAATACGTTGCACTAATAGTAATGGAGCTAACTCCGTGTTTAAGGGCGCGTGTGTGCGCGTGTGTGTGTGTGTGTGTGTGTGTGTGTGTGTGTGTGTGTGTGTGTGTGTGTGTGTGTGTGTGTGTGTGTGTGTGTGTGTGTGTGTGTTGTGTGTGTGTGGTGTGTTTGTCTGTGACGTGTGTGTGTGTGTGCGTCCACCAGGTTTAGTACTACTTAGAACCTCAGTCGGCAGCCCTCACTTTGGAAGCTATTCCAACTTAAATTGTCTGCTTTGACGCACGGCCTCGCTGTAAATCACATCGGATTAAAAGCAGAAGGACGACCCCAGACTGTAAATAGTGGAAGGTGAAACCACCAGCGAGACCCAACGCTTTGAAAACGGTGTGGAGCTGAGAGACGTCTGCGGTGGGAGAGGGGGGCAGCAGGGAGCCCAGACACTCACACACAGTTCCTGGCAGCCAGGTCTTTGTGGATGACCTCTCGACGGGCCAGGTAGCTCATCCCGCACGCCACCTGGATCACCATGTACACCAGGTCCTGCTGAGACACCGCCTGGGAGGGAGGGAGGGAGGGAGGGAGGGAGAGAGAGAGAGAGAGACACAGAGAGAGAGAGAGACAGAGAGACAGAGAGCGAGAGAGACAGAGAGAGAGAGACAGAGAGAGACAGAGAGAAGAGACAGAGAGAACAGAGAGACAGAGACAGAGAGAGAGACAGAGAGAGAGAGAGAGAGAGAGAGACAGAGAGAGGAGAAGAGAGAGAGGACAGAGAGAGAGACAGAGAGAGAGAGAGAGACAGGAGAGAGAGAGACAGAGAGAGAGAGAGAGAGAGAGAGAGAGACAGAGAGGAGAGAGAGAGAGAGAGAGAGAGAGAGAGAGAGAGAGAGAGAGAGAGAGAGAGAGAGAGAGAGAGAGAGAGAGAGAGAGAGAGAGAGAGAGAGAGAGAGAGAGAGAGAGAGAGAGAGAGAGAGAGAGAGAGAGACAGAGAGAGAGACAGAGAGAGACAGAGAGCGAGAGAGACAGAGAGAGAGAGACAGAGAGAGACAGAGAGACAGAGAGAGAGAGACAGAGGCAGAGAGAGACAGGGAGAGAGTCAGAGAGAGACAGGTCAGAAGGTTTATTTAAAAAACAGTGTAGCTAGCTCATAACCATCATCATAGCAGAGCGCTCCTGTGTGCAGGAGACGTCGGTCTCTGGCGACAGCAGCAGCAGCAGCAGCAGGTCGTTTGCGCGGCGGTTTCCTGTCTCTCCAGCGCGTTTCCTTTCTAGCGGAACGCGGCCGGAGTACGAACCCTGGAAGACGGAGCCGTCAGTCCTCACGGGGAGGCTGGAAATAAACCACAACACAAAAAGTGCTGCGAGCAGAAAGATAAGCACGAGTGTGTGTGAGGCGCAAGCCCCTTGTTTTCATTCATTCTGCGCAGTGGGACGACGATGTACGAGTCAGAATGGAGGTCAAAGGTGACCAGTGTTTTAGGTGCGCTATGGTGCAAATTTTTTTCCACTAGCCTCAACGCTCTGAGCCAGAGGAAATCTATTACACAAGACCGACGCTCAGGTATGACTGACGCTCACACAACTCACGCACACACTAAAACTCTCTTACGCATACAAACTCAGTCACACTCACACAAACTCTCGCACACACCAGCGCACAGCTCTCACACCAACACACACACCAGCGCACAGCTCTCGCACACTCTTTTTTGTTTTGTAGTGCTTGGGGCGGGGCCAGAGGAGGTCATGTTCAGCTGTCAGCGTGACGAGGTCCAGGCTGAACAACAAGAGGAGCAGGAGATGGGAGGAGGGCCCCGGGGGCCTCGCTGAACCTTCTATCCTCCTCGGCAGCCCAGCCGTGCACCCTGACGCCTCACCGAGACACACACACACACACACACACACACACACACACACACACACACACACACACACACACACACACACACACACACACCACACACACACACACACACACACACACACACCCCTAATGCCTTTGTTTAGTAGGTGTGGCGTTCTGTGCACATGTACCTTATGCAACACCGTGGCCGGTGATTTATGAGGTGTTTGCTGCGTGCCCGCCTCTTCTTGACACGGCGTCTAGTACAGCCAATGGCCGGTCGCCCTAATCCCAAAATCAGTCAGGTGAAAAAGCTTCCACTGATATATCAGCCGTACCAAAGACGGGGCGATGTGTTGTGTCTGGAGCTGCGCAGGAGGCGGAGCTGTGGGGAGAAGGTTTCCTCAGGCTATCCTAGAGAGGAGGTCCACGAAGCGATCACAGTGAGGAGGTTCATGGATCGATCAGGGTGAGGAGGTTCATGGATCTATCACGGTGAGGTGGTGAGCAGGTGAGGAGGTTCCTGTGGTGAGGAGGTTCCTGTGGTGAGGAGGTTCCTGTGGTGAGGAGGTTCCTGTGGTGAGGAGGTTCCTGTGGTGAGGAGGTTCCTGTGGTGAGGAGGTTCCTGTGGTGAGGAGGTTCCTGTGGTGAGGAGGTTCCTGTGGTGAGGAGGTTCATGCAGCCATCTTGGAGACGTTGTGAGGAGGTTCTTGAAGCCATCCTGGGATTGAGGCACTTGGAGCGACTGCGGTGGGGAGGTTCTTGAGATCAGCCATGTGAAGGTACTTCTTGGGGAGGACTGGCCGTGATATCAGGCGTTCAGCCACGACCACCAGATGTTCAATTCCAGAACTCGCCAACCTGCCAAACGCTAATGCTAGTCTTTATGTCTTCAAAGAAACTCCCCCCATGCCAGAACTCACACCCTGCTCACTGACACTTGACGGTATGAATGACTGTCCGTCAGTGTCTCCAAAAGCCAGAAAAAACCAATGAGAAGGGTGCACGAATGAGTGGGTGGGTGATTGTTTATAGGTCTCCAGAAGACATGTGGAGTTTATGAGTGAATGAATAAATGAACAAGCGTCGGAATCTTCAGATCCCAAGACCACGATGAGAGAGAGCGAAAGAACGAATGAATGATTTGAGTTAGAGCGAGGCAGGTTGTGTTATCAGCCTCCCAGGAGACATTTGAGGAGTTAACGAGGGAGTGTATCGGCATCCTCCGATTCCAAGACCACAATGGGACCGAGTGAAAGAATGAATTAATGAGCGAGTGAGAGGGTGATGTTCACCAGACTCCAGGTGTCAGGAGATGGAGGAGAGGAGCGAGGAGTTTCACCTCAGACTCAAACAGAGCACTGATTGTTGCTAGCGGAGGCAAGCCTCGTCTTGAGACGGGAAGCCGCCTCTGTCAAACACCTTCTCAGAGCGCCCTCTCATCTGTGGCGCCTTATTGTACGCATGTGCGTACGTCTCCTGGCAGGAGGAAGGTTTGTACATCAAGCGCCGCCCGTGCCAAACACACGCAAGACACCCCGAGGGAAGCGAACATAGCTGAGCCATTGTGTTCTACCGCACATCAAAACACCCCTCTGCCCAGAGCCCGTCGTCTGTCCTTCACACAGCACATAATAACAAGGCAACACCCGCAGACTATTGGTCAATTGGGGCCGATTGTCAACACGCCTGCAACCACTTTTCTGCAGCAGTCTGAACAGGGAGACGTGATTTACACCACAATGAGGCCAGCTAATGTGTTGAAGGGTCTCGACCTAATGTCCTGCCGCGGCGGGTCGTGGAAGACGGATACCTGTCGGCTGTTGTGTTGAGGAGATGAGAAGCCAAGCTTCAAAAAGGTGTCTGTTTGTCTCTATATAGGGCAGCTATGGTAGCATCATGCTAATTATACCACATGAGCCCACCAGTACACTTGAAGTAATGGATGCTTTAATATAGGGTATTAGTGGGCCACTAACACCAGTATTCAAAGACGTTCCCGAAATTCAGCCGTGGTGCAGTTACAGCCCCTCCGAGCCAGTCGCACATTGAGATTCCCCCAAACGCGCGCTGTTTTGGTGTTCTGTAGCTATAATGCAAATGAGGAGGAGCGAGGCGGTGTCAAGGAGGAGGGTGGTGGTGTGGCCCTGAGCAGCTTTGCAGCCACGGTACCATGCGCTCTGTTTATACAGTGGGATAGTATCGCAATGGCGAGGCCCACACCGCCTTTGGGCGTGTTCTGTAAAATATTCTAGAACGCACGGAAGTCCTGGAGCTCTATATCTTAAATTAATATCATATTATACATAGATATCTATATCATATGATATATATTTATCACGGCCAAGAGCTGTGAGACCCGATATTATGAATCTCAAACGACTGGTGGTGCTTCGCGCGCGGTGGTGGCCTCGCGGCAACCGCCGCGGCATGTCGCCAGTTCATGTACCTCAGGGAGTCAAAGCCGAAGTTCCTTTCCCCCCAATCCTTTCTCACCATGGCTGAAGATAACCCCCGCTACAGTCTCGTTGTGGAAGTACAAGAGACGTCAAAGAACCGACAGCAAACACTTGCGTTACAGTGTGTGTATTCACACACACACACACACACACACACACACACACACACACACACACACACACACACACACCACACACACACACACACACACACACACACACACACACACACACACACACACACACACACACTCGTCTCATTGGCAGGCCAAATTCTCTGGGCGGTTTAGGGCAGAGTAAGGGGAGGAGCTTAGATCTTTGATTACGACATTATAGGACCACGTTCCAAATCAGCGCGCTTGAGCCTCCGTTTTTTTCAAAGGCGAGCAGAACACCTTGCGCTCGTTTTACACCGAACGCAAGTTTTAGCCACGGGGGGACCATAGGCCGGCTAGGGGAACTCATATTAATGTTAGAAAACCTCAAGTGAGATTTTCATGCCATGGGACCTTTAAGTGCTATTTTAACATTTTATAAAGAAGGTAAACAAGCTTGATCCTTATAAGCTTTATGCTCATAAACAATAAATATATTTGACTGAGAAGAAAAAGAGAAGGTAAGCATTGCAGAAAAAGTGAGAAGCTAAAGCCCTATTCGCACGGGATTAGTATTACCTGGGGACCTCTGGTAATTTGTAAATTACCCCCCCACGTCTGTGTTTCTTGCGGCGCATTCGCACGGGATTAGTGAAGTCTGTGTTTTACTCAAATTTACTGACATCACGGCCCGGATGTGACGTCAAAACCGCGCGCACGTCGCAACCCATTGTCGTGTGTGCACGTCCATGCTTCTGCAGTGAGAAAGCGACATGGCGGCGCGGAGGAAAAACAGACATTGGGGCCGGGAAGAAACGCTGCAGCTGCTAGCTGTGTGGGGCGAGCCACAATACCAGAGACAGTTTGAAAATATGGTCCACAACCACACGGTGTGGCAGAAAATGCCGCTCACAGTTTCCACCGCAGCCTCCATGTTTCCACCCGTACAGTATGGTTTCAACCGGGGAAGTAGAAAAGGCGCGCAATAAAAAACAAAAACAAACAAAAAATGCCCCTCAATTACTGAGATGATGCAGATTCGCGCACGGGGACTAGTTTTACCACGGGACGTCGGTCTTTGGTGAAATTATAGTAGGTAATTTGCGGGGGAATTTTTACCTACTTTTTTACTGACATGGAGCATTCGCACGGGTTTAAGATCACCGACGTCCTCCGCAATTATTACAAATTACCTGAGGTCCCCAGGTAAAACTAATCCCGTGCGAATAGGGCTTAAGAGACAGCGGTAGCTCACCTGGGATTCGTTTGCATCGACTATACCTGGCGCTATATTCAGTAGCGCTACAATAGCTGGAGGTGGCGTCCAGCTAAGCAGTGCAGAAGCTATATGCTAAGAAGCTAACCAGCGGGAGCTCACCTGTGGGTTGTTAGCCTCCGCTAGCTTGCACTGGCGCAGGAAGAGCTTGAGGTTTCCCCAGGCCATGAAGGGAAGCAGCACCATAGGCGACTCCCCGTCCTCCGTGCACACCTGGCTGATGGGCAACAGATTCCTGGAGGAAACGCAAAACAAATAGAAATAAAGGCATTATATATGAGGTCTTCATTATTCACCACTCCACCAGGAGAGACAGTGAGGGCCGACACTCCACCAGGAGAGACAGTGAGGGCCGACACTCCACCAGGAGAGAGACCGTGAGGGCCGACACTCCACCAGGAGAGACAGTGAGGGCCGACACTCCACCAGGAGAGACAGTGAGGGCCGACACTCCACCAGGAGAGAGACAGTGAGGGCTGACACTTCACCAGGAGAGAGACAGTGAAAGGAAAGAGGAAGCAGAGCGAACCGTTGGACTGTTTGTGAAGGTGCAGTTTTTCCAGACGGTTCACCGGGAACAAGCTGTTGTGACTCCGCTCAGCGACGGCGCTCCGACTGGATTCCAGAGAGGTGTGAGATGGGGAAGGTGGTGCAGGGGACGGGGAAGTGGTGGTGGTGCAGGGAAGGGTGTTTGTTTTGAGACACTGACCACTGCCAGAAAGGGGAAAGAGGAAGGGACCGAGGCTCCGCCCCTCGGCTCCTCTCCGGGATGCGGTGAGTCACCTGTTGGCAGCTCGTCACAAAACCCACCCGGGGTCGCGACCCCTTACCGGCAGAACGAGCCGCTCCAAATCACCTCACCAGCACGCTCTCACCGACCTCCCGTGCCACATACGTGGAAAACACTTTCCACGTTTAAACCTCGACAGATGATTCCAGGAGTCATTAACTCTATTTCCCAGAAGTGACAGGGTGGTATGTTCCACCCATCACCGTCTGCTGCTGTACGTACGGGTCCTCCTAGCACCTCCATGAGCACACATTCACAGTCTGAGGGCATTCCATAGAAGGGGCGATTACCCGGTCTTGACTTGGGACCGGGTAGCTGTAGGCTTCAGCCTAAGAGGAGGCAGCGGTCTCCAGGAGGTACACCCAGGTCCCGTCTGGAACGCTTAGCTAGGCATGGCTGTTACGCAAGCTCAACCTCTGTTGTATGAGAGTTATTTCCCCCATTGCGGCTTATTTTGCACTTCTATGTGACTTAACGTCTACTAACCCACCAGGAGAGACGTTGTTGTGAGGGGCCTCCCAAAAAGCCTTTGCGCGCCCAGGACACCGTGTTATACTCTGCATCTTCTATACAAAACACTCAGAGCCCAAGAGGTGAAACACCGGGGCAGGTGAGTTACCTGGCCAGGTGAGGTACTTGGACAGGTGAGGTACCTGGGCGTCCCGACTCACCTGTGGTGGAGCCCCCGCAGCTTGCAGCTCTCTGTCAGCATCATGGTGACCTGGACCTCTGACGCATTATCTAGACCCCAGGTAGAAAACAGAGGAGGTTACACACACACACACACACACACACACACACAACACACACACACACACACACACACACACACACACACACACACACACCACACACACACACACACACACACCACACACACACACGTCAGCTAACAAAGGAGCACATGGTGAAACGCTCATTCACACACACAATGCTCCAGCCCAACACAACACACACCAACCCCGACATCCAGGCTGCAGACGTCACACACACCACACACAAACCAAACAACCACAAAAGTAAGGTTACACACCCAAACTGCCACAACAATTCGGAAAAAAAAACACTACCAGAACCCTCCTCAGGTTACACAAACCCACACAACCTCCAGGTTACAAACTAAGTACACACCAACCCACAGAGGAAGAAAGGAAATGTGGGATGCTTCAGTTGGTGTCAAAGCCGTCACACTGCTTTCCATAGCATTAAGCCATTAATTACCTTCCACACACACACACACACACACACACATCACACACACACACACACACACACACACACACACACACACACACACACACACACACACACACACACACACACACACACACACACACACACACACACGCGTGCGGGGGTAGAGCCTGGGTGACCCGGGTTGGCACTGATCTCCCAGGAGGTCTGGGTCCTTAATCTGAGGCCGCAGTCTGGCTGGCCGAAGCTGGCTCACCTAGCATGCCACGGACAACCATTGTTGCTCTAAACAGGAAGTGGGGGGGTCTAAGCCTGGCACGAGGCCGCCGTCCAACCGCGCCCTGCGCAAACACACCAGGCGCCAGGGGGGGGGGGGGGGCAGAGGTCAGCCGTCATGGCAACCCGATGAAAGGTAAGAACAATGTCGCTGGGAGACTCGCCCCTACACCGGGAACCCTTGAGCCTTCTTTACTTGGCCTCGGGCCGCCGCCGCGGAGAAGGGCGTGTGAATCGGTCCCCCTCCCGGAACAGCGTGTGTGTTTCTGAATTCACCGCCACCGACGCGTTTTGTCAAGAACTTGTCCTCTCTGAATATTAAAACGGTCTACGAATTTTAAACGGTTTCTGGAGCCCCAAGCAGGGCATCTGCAGTGTCAGAGGGCGGGGTGGCTGTGGGGGTCATCAGGGTCACCTAATGTACACACTTATTGTAAGTTGTACGTCCTGGCACTTAAAAATAGTACTTGGCATGGTGTAGCGTCTTCTCCTAGCTGTCTCTGTTGTATACGGGGAAGGGGTTAACCTGGCGATTGTTAGTGGTAAACATAGTATTTGAGTTCCACAAAACATGTTTTTTAAGCTGTTTGCTGGGAATAGCTTTTAGGAAAAAAAATATCGTCTACCACTACACCATATGTCGCAGTCCCCTTCAGAATGCGCGTTTCTGGTGTACTGTAGCGCTTGATGCAAAAGAGCTGCCTGCCCATTGACCTGACAATGAGCTGTCAGACTGAACCACAGCATGGAGGAGAAGGGGTTGTTGCCGTTTGCTGACTCCTGGAGCTCTATATCTATATTATATAATATACCATAATAATAATATTATATACGGGTATTTATATAATCTATACAATATCACGGCCAAAAGCTATGTGCGCCTTGGATGATATTATGAATAATAAAGACTGTCTGACGTCTCTGGTACTTCCACAAGTAAAGAGTCGTAGTGGGGGATATCTCGGCCATGGTTGAGAAGAATTGGGGGGAAGGAACTTTGGCTTTGACTCTCTGAAGTCCACGAACCGCGACGTGGAGAAGAAAAGGGATTGTACTCCGGGAGCTGAGCTGCCGGACTGCCTCCGAGCTCCCCGCTCCGGAGGTGCCGGCCGCCGTCGAAGCCGTCCGGCCGCAGTCCGGCAGCGCCAGTGGTGTACTCCGGGAGCTGAACTGGCGCCGAAGCTAGGTGGCAGCTCCGGCGGACGAGCAGCTCCCGGCTGGGGTAGCCCCGTGGCAGTCCAGCAGCTCAGCTCTGGGAGTACAATCCCTTTCTACTCTATGTCTCCTCCTCCCGACTTCCCTTCGGCGTCAGCTCCGGCGGGGTGAGCTCGGCGCCAGAGAAAGGGATTGTACTCCCGGAGCTTAGCTGCAGGGCTAGCGCCGAGTTCCCCCCGTCGGAGCTGCTCGTCCACTGGGCCACAAAATCTTTACAATGCTCTGATTGGAGGGGAGTGGGGAAGCGGGAGGTGACATTCAAATGCGCCCCCTTCCTACGTAGGAGGGGTCGCCGAAACTGACTCGCTCGTATGGTAGCTGGAGGCGGGCTGCTTCCAGAAATGCGTATCTTAATCACGAAATCCATAGCCCAGATTAATTTCAAAGATTTGTATGACGTCGTGGGTGCACACCATCTACCACAAACAACACCTCCAAATCCCCGGTTGGCCGCGTGGCGGTGTGCAGGCACTTTATGCACCGACACAATGGATGTTGTTTCTCTTCTTTTTGACAAGTGTACCTATGTAAGTCTCTTTGGATCAAGCGTTGCTAAAGCCCCTCAATGGTAAAATGCACATCAGCAGCACATGTGGGTTGAATCCCTCTGCCTGCAGATTGAACTTTTGACAAGCTGCCGGCGTGGTCTCTGGCAACGCCCGCGTTAAGATCGCGTGGGCCGCGTCACAGTGCAAGGTAGCGCGGTGTCCCTCCCTGCCAGCCGGGCGCTGAGGGCAAGGACCCTGCCAACAAAGACTGATTGGTAAATAAATCAAGAAATAGGTAAATGCTTCAATGTGAAACAAAATGGTATCCGTGTACTGTAGTCTAACCCAGCAGACAGTGGGTTGAACTTGACAAAACAAACCACAAATCATCCATCCACATCCTTGAATGATGTATAAACATATCTCATCGCTGGCTCCAGGAGCAGCAAAGGGAAATTCTCTGGCGAGCTCAGAGCTCTTGCGAGAGAGGGAGGGAGAGAGGGAGGGAGAGAGGGGCAGAGAGGGAGAGAGGCATAGAGAGGGGGAGAGAAAAGCATAGGGAGGGAGAGAGAGGGAGGGAGAAATGCAGAGACGGAGAGAGGGAAGAAGAGAAAGGGAGAAAGGCCCCGAGAGGGGGAGAGAGGGGCAGGGAGGCAGAGATGGAAATAACTTGAGAAGAAGAGTGCGATGGAGGGAAGGAGCAAGGAGCATACCATTTCACTGTTCTTCACAAAGACGCTGCTTTCTCTCTTGGTAGGGGTCCTACTCTCGTTCCAGGAGGAGGCCGTGGAGATGCCGTCCAACACG
>OLKM01000199.1:0-109525 GCA_900291075.1 Melanogrammus aeglefinus
ATAGTTAAACATATTTAATCGATGTTTTTTTGATGAAATTTTCTACATCGCAATAATGAAAATAGCCTACAGGTTGACCATTTCGTTTGCCTATCCATGTGTAGCTGACGTAAAAAAAAAATCTGAATCTGAACATTAGACCATATGGTACCCAATTTTTCTCATGAAACATTATATGATACTCACCACTACAGAGACAATGGTGAACAGAACCCTCGGAAAGGTTTCACCATGCACAGAGTTGGTGTAGACTAACACAAACACCCAGGACATCTGATATAAGAGTCAGCCTATTCTGGGTGATCTTGGAAAAAGTAAACAAGGAAATAGTATGGGGTTGACATCTTAACACTCTTATGACCACACTCGCTCACCCAGGACACACACACAATGACACACACGCTGACACACGCTGGCACACGCACTACAGTGGATGTTTTGTACCCCTAATTCTTTAGGTTGGGCCTCCAGGTACTTCTGTTTGCGTGCCGGGTTCTTCTGGAACGTCACCGAGACCAGAGGACCTTGGTCAACCTCAATTGGTGGGCTGTTCCCCGTTGTTCTTGTTCCCTCTTCCTTGTCTGGAAGTCAGAAAAAAAATGCGTTCGGATGATTGCAAAAGAGTTGAAAAGGAGTTACTTACCAGACAAACAAAACTGAGAAGGAAGTAAATGCCTAAAGTTACTGTGTATACTGATGCAATTGGTAAATCCACAACCCCAAATCGTTAGCAAAGGGATCTACTTATTGTTTACACATAAATAAGCAAAGCATTGCGTTATCTTACCTGCCATGATAACGGTTTATCGTCCCCGTTATTCTGCTTCCCCCCTGTCTGAGCGTCTGAGCGCAGCCCCGCCCCTTTGTGTGAAATGGGGATCGACACAGCTGCTCGCCCCTCTTACTTCCTGTCTTCGATATTACATTGAAAGCAACTTTTTGATAACATAAGATAGATAAAGACACTTTTAAGTTTTGATTTCACGAATATAGTGCCTCAGTGTGTGCATTTTTCAGAGAGACACGCAATCAGACTGAATACTTTTATTAAAAAGGGTTGTCACGGAGACCTGGGAGGGATCACTGCCGTCACTTCCTCATCCCATGTTAGTGTCCCGTGTGTGTGTGTGTGTGTGTGTGTGTGTGTGTGTGTGTGTGTGTGTGTGTGTGTGTGTGTGTGTGTGTGTGTGTGTGTGTGTGTGTGTGTGTGTGTGTGTGTGTGTGTGTGTGTGTGTGTGTGGAGATTTAACTACTGAATAAAATTAACAACAAACATAAACACATATTTGACAATAAAGTGATAAAGGACACTCAAGTCAAGTCCATGATATTGCAGCAGCAATAAAACAAGCAACTGATACCATGGATGTTTTGACTTATCCTCTGGTCTTCCTCAAAGTCACTGGGCAGACCAACTGCAGTTCTGACCGTACGAAGCATGTAAATAATGCAATCATGACAAGACCCTTGAAACTTCCATTCAAACTGAGATCAATGTCATATACTGAATTACCATGCAGTAATGTGGGAACATATTATTTGTTGCACTTAGGAATGTGTTGATGTTACACACAGGAAGACTATGCGTCAGTTGAAGAGTTGATAAGTAAAGAGGACACACACGGTTGAAACGGTCTCGGAGTGGTTGATTTAATTTGTTAAGTTCATAGGTTTAATCCTGAAAGTAAAAGTAACAGTTAACAGTACAGATATAACATTGGCGACGAGTATAGCGACTACGCGTGGAAAAAGAAAAAAGATGGACAAAAGTGGAAAACTTTCATTGTTCGACTGCTTCTCGGATCCAGCTACGCTAGGTCGGCGATGGACGAGATGGCTAACGTCCTTCGAACTCTATGCCGACGGAAAGGGACTCATTGTCGGCGAAGATACACCTGCAGCGACCTTACAACGAAGGAGGGCATTACTTTTGCACCATGCCGGACCAGATGTCCAGGACATTTTCTTGACTTTACCTGATACAGGGGAACCAGCGGATTATGGACGCGCAGTGTTGGCTCTGGACGACTACTTTGTGCCCAGGGTAAATGTTACATTTGCGCGGCAAGAGTTTCACGCAGTTACACAGCAGCATGCAGAGACTGTGCAGCAATTTGTGACGAGACTCAGGCAAGCGGGAAGGGACTGTGCATTTGGGGCGGACATGGACAACCAGATACGAGATGCGGTGATGGCGAGATGCTCATCGACCTACGTGCGACGAAAGCTGCTCGAGGAAGGTAACGGTCTCACTCTTGTACGTGCCTTGGAGGTGGCGATGCTGTGTGAGCGGGTGGAGCAACAAATGTCTCCGTCGCATGAGGGAGCTGCAACGGGAAAGACTGAGACGGTGAATCACATAGGGCAAAAAGCGAAAAATTCAGGAAAAAAACATAGCCAGCAAACAAGTAAGTTGGAGCAACGTTGCTACAGATGTGGCAACACGGGTCACTTTGGCAAGGACTCTAGTTGTCCCGCTAGGGGAAAAAAGTGCCATAAATGTGACGGGAAAGACCACTTTTCAAAAATGTGTAAGTCTAAAAAACAAACAGTTAATAACGTTACAGAACAAGCCGAATACGCCTTTGTGGTTAAGGATGGCTCAGCGCAGAACAGCTTGGATATGAGCCTGGGAGGGGTGCATCTGAACATGTTGATTGACTCTGGGGCTACATGTAACGTAGTGGACGAGGGCACATGGGAAAAGTTAAAGAAGCAGAAAATCCAGTGCCAGTCTTATGTGGTGGGGTCAGAGAGGAAACTATACCCATACTCCTCCAACCAGCCACTACCTGTAAAGGGGGCTTTTAGATGTGAGGTAACGGTCGGAAACGCTAGCGAGCAAGCTGAATTCACAGTCATTCAGGGACATGGGGAGTCACTGTTAGGCAGGGACACCGGCCCCACGAAATTGGGACTGTTGCGAATTGGCACAGACATAGCTGCAGTGCAAGACCTGAAACAGTCCATGCGATCACAGTATCCAGACGTCTTCCAGGGTGTAGGAAAGCTGACACCAAACAAATCAGTCTTTACATCGACCCCGACATCCAGCCGATAGCTCAGCCCTTACGGCGGATACCGTTTAACCTGAGGGGACCTGTGGAAAACAAAATTAAAGAGCTGTTAAAAATGGACATTATAGAAGAGGTCTGCGGACCGACCCCGTGGGTCAACCCAGTTGTTGCATGTGCCGAAAGCAAACTCAGAGATAAGACGGTGCTTAGACATGCGTCAGGCCAACCAAGCCATCGTACGGGAGCGGTATCCCATTCCAACAGTGGATGAAATCCTGCAGGGCATGAATGGATCCAAATTCTTCAGCAAACTGGACCTGAAATGGGGCTACCACCAGTTAGAACTAACCCCAGCCTCCCGTCAGATCACAACATTCGCCATACACAACGGAGTGTACAGATACAAGCGGCTGATCTTTGGCGTGTCTTCGGCCATCGAGCAATATCAACACGAAATCGTCTCGGCACTCGCTGGAATAGAGGGTGTCGAAAACATCTCGGACGAATATCGTTGTTCACGCTGCGGATCCAGAGACACATCATCAGCGTTTGCATGCTGTCATGAAGCGACTACAACAGTGTGGACATACCTTGAATGGAGACAAATGTGAGTTCAACATGGATCGTTTGGTCTTCATGGGAATACTGCTGACAGACAAGGGCATCGGACCGACTGCAGAGAGAGTCAGAGCGATAGCTGAAGCTAGAGAGCCTGAAAGTGCGTCGGAAGTGAGAAGTTTCCTTGGTCTGGTGAGCTATAGCAGCAGATTCATTCCAGACTTTTCAACGTGTCAGAACCTCTACGACGCCTGATCAGAAAGGACACGGAGTTCGTGTTCGGCGAAGAACAGAGAAAAGCGTTCAGTGAGCTGAAAGGGGCACTGGCAAAGGCTGGAACTCTGGCATTCTTCGACAAAGACGCACCTACACAAGTCATCGCAGATGCGAGCCCTGTTGGCCTCGGTGCTGTGCTTGTGCAGAGTCAACTAGGCGAGAGGGTTCCGATATACTACGTCAGTCGGAGCTTGAGTGACTGTGAAAAAAGGTACTCTCAAACGGAGAAGGAGGCCTTAGCTCTTGTGTGGGCTTGTGAACGGTTGCACCCTTATGTGTACGGCCGACAGTTTGAGCTTGTGACTGATCATAAGCCGCTGGAGGCAATCTACAGCCCGCGCTCAAAACCCTGTGCCCGGGTGGAGAGATGGGTGTTGCGGCTACAACCATACAACTTCAAGGTGGTGCATGTGGCTGGCAAGAAAAACATTGCGGATTCACTGTCGAGGCTGATGGGGGAAACAGCCCTCAAGGGAAAACACGCACACGAAGCTGAGGAATATGTGCGGTTCGTTGCGGTGCATGCCACCCCCAGGGCACTGACAGCGAGAGAGGTGGAAAAAGCCTCAAAAACCGACCCGGGGCTGAACGAGGTAAGAGAGGCCATAAAGACAGGACACAGAAATGTATGCCATATGCACCTGCTGCAGCTGAACTGTGCGTAATAGGACTACATAGTTCTGAGGGGGACGCGCATTGTGCTTCCCAGCACTCTACGCTCAAGAGCGCTTACGCTGGCGCATGAAGGACATTTGGGCATAGTGGGCACAAAACAGCATCTCAGAACTAAAGTGTGGTGGCCAGGGATGGATAGGGCGGCGGAGAAATATTGCAAATCATGCCACGGGTGTCAGATCACGTCACGCCCAGACGCACCCGAACCACTCAGACCAACTACACTTCCCGAAGGGGCCATGGCAGGCTCTAGCTGTTGATTTACTTGGGCCGTTACCATCAAAACATTCAATTCTAGTCGCAGTGGACTATTACAGCAGGTATTATGAATATGAAGTTCTTATCTCTACGAAAACTGACAAAGTCATCGACAGCCTCGAGAACATGTTCAGCCGACACGGACTTCCAATGACACTAAAATCTCTGACAACGGGCCACAGTTCAAGTCTGACGAGTTTCGTGATTACTGTGTGCAGAAGAAAGGAAATTGTACATCTCAAAAACAACAACCAAAAATGAGCCCAAGCCAAACTGCGAAAGTCGAGCGCTAGAACAGCTCGCTCATGAAACAAATCAGGAATCGCGCAATCCTGCCGGATTGGAATGGCAGAAGAAAGAACTCAGGCGATACGTCACAGTGTATCGGGGAATTGCGCACAACACCACAGGAAAAAGTCCAGCCGAACTCTTATTCAACAGAAAGATGAGAGGGAAGCTGCCTGAGATTACACCAACATTCATGGACTTTGAACTGCAAGACCGAGATGGAGAACAAAAAGGACATAGTACAAACTTTACACAGACGATCAGAGAAAAGCTGAGCACTCTGATGTGGCTGTGGGAGACACAGTGCTGTTAAAACAAGAAAAGGTGGACAAAGTCAGCACAAACTTCAACAAAACACCACACACAGTAATCCACAAACACGGCAACCAAAGTGACTGTAGAAATCACCGGAGAGGAGCTCAATACACAGCCGGAACAACAACCTACGTGAAAAAGTACATCACAAGCCAGCACAAACGGGAAGACGCGGAGCGCACCAGACTACCCAGCACAACAGCAGGCCATGAACTCTCACGACGGTCCCGCAGTGCCAGCTGTGCCCGACGGACATGCTACACCTGTCTCGAGACCTCAGAGGCAAAGGAAGCCTCCCGAGAGACTGAAAGACTTTGTGATGATTTAATACAGTGGCAATGAGTTACTGAATTTGCTTATATGGAAATACAGTTGACCGTTCTTGTTAACTGAGGTGTTTGAAGTTTTAAATAGATACCTTGGTGAACTTTGTGACTTGGTGCACTGATTAAGGAATGGTTAAAGACATAATTGATGAGATGATAAATGCAATGGTTAATGGAAAAAAATTCTAAGAATAAGAATAAGAAATCATTTTCAGATAAAGGTTAAGTTACAATGTGAAGTTTTTCTAGATATGAGTTGATTAATAGCAGAGCTACGAGTTTTAATTACAACAGGTATTGATTTAGTTTTCTGATGACATTAAGTTCTGATCCAAGTAAAAGGGGGATGTCATATACTGAATTACCTTGCAGTAATGTGGGAACATATTATTTGTTGCACTCAGGAATGTGTTGATGTGACACACAGGAAGACTATGCGTCAGTTGAGGAGTAAAGAGTAAGTAAAGAGGACACACATGGTTGAAACTGTCTCGGAGTGGTTGATTTAATTTGTTGTTAAGTTCATAGGTTTAATCCTGAAAGTAAAAGTAACAGTTAACAGTACAGATATAACAGGCCTCAAGCAAACTATTCTGCTAATATCCAAATTCAAGCAGGCGTTACTCAATTCGATAAAAAAAAAACACAGGAAGCCCAAATAGTAGTTTCCAGTACTTTTCGGCTTGGGAGACGCGCTGTATTTAGTGGCATGTCAAAGACACTGGGCAGACCAACTGCCGATCTGACCGTACGAAGCATGTAAATAATGCAATCATGACAAGACCCTTGAAACTTCCATTCAAACTGATATCAATGTTAATATTACAAAACAATGTATTTATCTATTTATTTTATCTGTGTTTAATCTGTGTGTTACTTTATCGCAAAACATTTTTTAATTGAGGATGAATAACAGGATTGAGCAGAAGGCAATATAAAGTAGCTTTGTAACAAGGAAAAAGCAGGGTAAGGATACAAGTTGCAAGATACACATTTGTATACTGTATTGGAATACTCATAGACTTGGTGCATAGGACTAAATGTCCTATGCACCAAATGTCCATGGGCTAAATGTCAGAAGGTTAATGCCAATACTGTGCATGTTGCCTCAACATCTGCCTGGCAGTAAACCATATATCTGGTGTTAATGGATGTGTTAGTCAGTGATTCCTCTTTTCTTTCAAAGCATTTGTCTTCATTCAGGAGCAGAAAGGTTGGAAGGGGCTTGTACAGTGATCACCGGCTGGAAGGGAAAACACAATCACAATGAGAACCGACTGAAGACGCCCACTGGTTAAAGATGTTGAATTTGTGTACAAGGACACATTTTAACAAACAATACAAATCGAACCACAGGAACTGAGGTTATGCAATGTTCCCTTTTCCAATGTTCTACATCATGAAGGACGATGTCAAAAGGCATCACTTTGGACCAATTCTGAAAATTGTATTTGTTCATTGCAACATAACCTACGAATACCAAAAGATGAGTTGGGGGTCCAAATAGCCCTAAAAGTAAGCTTGGCTTGTTTTGTTAGATGTGTCCCTCACCAATCTGGATCCCGGTGAACAACAATTGATCACTTTGCAGCAGTAGACCGCCAGGGTAACGGAGATAGCCACCAGCGCCGTCTGCACCAGCGTCCCTCCCACGAGCAGGTTAATTGTAGGCATGCTGTTGGTGAACACACAGGGGTGGCCTTTAGACGTCAATAGCAGCTAGAAGCTGCTGCAGGGTCACGCCTCAATGTAGTGTACAAATGTAACTTTAACCTTTAATTATGTCTGCCTCAACTTTACATTTACATTTACATTTAGGGCATTTAGCAGACGCTTTTATCCAAAGCGACAAAAAAGTACATTTGTCATAAGAAGTGCAACAATATATCGCTATCGGTACAGTAAGGATGTTCATAGAACCAAGTGCAAGTACAACAATCACTTAGGCTAACCAATTCCCCATGTTACAGCAATGATAGCAGCTACTGCAGTTGCTACACAGTTGAGTACTATAATACAATACAATACAATACAGTGTACAATGGTTGCCAGAGGGGGGAGGGTGGCTATGCAGAGTCGAGGTGGACTCTGAACAGGTGAGTCTTGAGTCTTTTTCGGAAGATAGTGAGAGACTCTGTGGTCCTGAGAACGGCAGGGAGCTTATTCCACCACTGAGGTCCCAAAACCGAGTAGAGTTGTGACTTTGCTGAACGACCTTTGTTAGCTCTTAGCGATGGCGATACCAGACGTCCAGCTGAGGTAGTTGAGCGGAGCGATCGAGCTGGGGTGTGTGGCTTTAGCAATGCTTGGAGGTAGGCAGGGGCAGTTCCATCGACTGCCTTGTATGCCAGTACCATCGTCTTAAATTTGATGTGAGCTACTACAGGAAGTCAGTGGAGGTCCCGGAAGAGGACAAGAGGGGGGTCACATGGGAGAACTTCGGTAGGTTGAACACGAGGCACGCTGCCGCATTCTGGATGCGCTGCAAAGGTTTAATCGCAGAGGCAGGAAGTCCAGCCAGGAGTGAGTTGCAGTAGTCGAGGCGGGAGATGACCAGTGATTGGACTAGAAGCTGAGCTGCTTCCCTTGTGAGGAAGGGCCGGATTCTGCGGATGTTGTAAAGTGCAAATCTGCAGGATCGGGCCACCGCAGTGATGTTTGCGGTGTAACATAACTGATTGTCCAATACCACACCGAGGTTTTCCGGCAGTTCGAGAAGGAGATACAGTGATGTTCTCAACGGTGACCAGTAAGTCCATGTGTGGGCAATCTTTCCCTGGGATTAGGAGGAGCTCGGTTTTGTTGAGGTTAAGCCTCAGGTGATGGGCAGTTATCCAGGTGCTGACGTCCGCCAGACATTCCGATATGCGTGTTGCAATCAGGGCTTTATCCGATGAGGGGAAAGAGAGGAATAGCTGAGTGTCGTCAGCATAGCAGTGATAAGAAAAGCCATGTGACGCAATTACAGAGCCCAGAGATCTGGTATAGAGGGAGAACAGAAGAGGCCCCAGTACAGAGCCTTGAGGGACCCCAGTTTCAAGCGTGCAAGGTTTGGACAAGGAGCCATTCCATGTCACTTGATAGGTGCGGTTCATCAGGTAGGATGTGAACCAGGAAAGAGCAGATTCAGCGATGCCAAGTTCAGCAAGAGTGGCAAGGAGGATCTGGTGGTTCACCGTGTCAAATGCTGCGGACAGGTCGAGGAGAATGAGAACCGATGAGAGGGACGAGGCTCTGGCAGCACGGAGGGACTCAGTCACCGCGAGGAGAGCCGTCTCAGTAGAGTGTGCCTTCTTGAAGCCTGACTGGTGAGGGTCAAGCAGGTTGTTAGATGAGAGATAGGAGGACAGTTGGTTAGCAATGGCACGTTCCAGTGTTTTAGAGAGGAAGGAAAGAAGAGATACCGGTCTGTAGTTCTGGATGTCGGCAGTATTAAGAGTTGGTTTTTTGAGGAGAGGCTTTATTCTAGCAGTCTTGAAGGATGCTGGAACAATGCCTGAAGTGAGGGAGGAGTTGATAAGTGAGGTTAGAAATGGCAGAATGTCGCTTGAGACATCCTGGAGGAGAGAGGAAGGGATAGCATCAAGAGGGCAGGTGGTGGCATGGTTCGATGTTATTATTCCGTTGACCTCGTCAGAGGTGAGAGGGGTAAATTGGGTAAAGACGGAGGAGGAGGGGATTGGTGGAGGCAGGGATGAAAGAGGAGCTGATGTCCTTCACTTTCTGGGTAAAGTAGGTAACAAAGTCATCAGCAGTGAGGCAGGAAGGATGTGGGGGTGAGGGAGGGTTGAGGAGGGTCGAAAACAGGGCAAACAGTTTCCTGGGGTTTGAAGCGGAGGAGTTGATTTTGGTCCGGTAGAAGGCAGATTTGGTTGTTGACACACTCGAGGTAAAATCAGAAAGAAGGGAAAGATAGTGGGATAGATCATTAGGACAGTTGGATCTCTTCCATTTCCTCTCAGCTGCCCGCAACTATGTTCTACAAGTCTGCAGAGGATCGGACAGCCAAGGGAGGGGGGGGGGGGGGGGGGGGGGGTGAGGATCGTGCTGGTCTGGAAGGGACAGAGGAAATCCAAGGAGGAGGAGAGGGAGGATAGCAGAGTGTCTGAAGATTCACCTGTAGATAGTTGAGAGAATCGTTCGATAAAAGGTAGTGAAGACAGAACAGTAGAGGCGAAGGTAGAGGGAGAGAAGGATTTAAGGTTACGGCGAGTGGTGACAATGCGGGGACTAGAGAGGCTGGGGGAGAGGATTTCAAGGGGAGAGAAAAATCAACAAAGTGATGGCAGACACTTGTATAAATATGAACAACACGGTAACAAATTTTGTTATTTCCTTTCTATATTTTTCATATTTATATTTTGCAAGACCCAAAATGAATCCAACTTCCTGGCAGATTCAACATTCTTGGTGCACCTCCAACTTATTACACAATATTCCCAATGTTTCCCTGCAGCGTTGAACGAAAAAGATGAACCATGGGAGACGGTGATACTGGCATTTATTTTACTGCAAATGCTTTGCTGGATGGTCGTCTCATTGATGTTCTCGTCAGACCAGCAGCCGTGCTGAATGCCGTTCTCAAACGGCCCCACCATGAAGATGAAGCCGCACACCGAGGCAGCGATGGCTAGGATCTGCATGGTAAGGCAGGCTCTCAACTGTGGACACACAGAGGGGAAACAGAAGGGAAAATCCCCAGCTAAATATGTCTGTTTGATCGGGGTTGAACTTGGAACTGGAGACAGTTGTGTTTGGAACGACGACGGCTTCAAACAATATGTTGTGTTGAACACAGTTTGTAGCAATTTGATGATCAGTTTGGATGTTTGTCATTAGTCCAAGTTAACCTTGTGATTCTCTGGGCAGTTCTACAACGTTAGTGAATTGGGCCGGTGACCTAAATAATATATACTGTGTATATACAGTGGGGCAAAAAAGTATTTAGTCAGCCACCAATTGTGCAAGTTTTCCCACTTAAAAAGATGAGAGAGGCCTGTAATTTTCATCATAGGTAAACCTCAGCTATGAGAGACAAAATGAAAAAAAAAATCTAGAAAATCACATTGTCTGATTTTTAAAAGAATTTATTTGCCAATTATGGTGGAAAATAAGTATTTGGTCAATAACAAAAGGTCATCTCAATATTTTCTTACATGCCCTTTGTTGGCAATGACAGAGGTCAAACATTTTCTGTAAGTCTTTACAAGGTTTTCACACACTGCTGCTGGTATTTTGGCCCATTCCCTCCATTGCAGATCTCCTCTAGAGCAGTGATGTTTTTGGGCCTTCGCTGGGCAACACAGACTTTCAACTCCCTCGAAAGATTTTCTATGGGGTTGAGATCTGGAGACTGGCTAGGCCACTCCAGGACCTTGAAATGCTTCTTACGAAGCCACTCCTTCGTTGCCCGGGCGGTGTGTTTGGGGTCATTGTCATGCTGAAAGACCCAGCCACGTTTCACCTTCAGTGCCCTTGCTGATGGAAGGAGTTTTTCACTCAAAATCTCACGATACATGGCCCCATTCATTCTTTCCGTCACACGGATCAGACGTCCTGGTCCCTTGGCAGAAAAACAGCCCCAAAGCATGATGTTCTCCACCCCCATGCTTCACTGTAGGTATGGTGTTCTTTGGATGCAACTCGGCATTCTTTCTCCTCCAAACACGACGAGTTGAGTTTTTACCAAAAAGTTCTTTTTTGTATTCATCTGACCATACGACATTCTCCCAATCCTGTTCTGGATCATCCAAATGCTCTCTAGCAAACTTCAAACGGGCCCGGACATGCACTGGCTTTAGCAGGGGGACACGTCTGGCACTGCAGGATTTGAGTCCCTGGTGGCGTAGTGTGTTAGTGATGGTAGCCTTTGTTACTTTGGTCCCAGCCTCTCTGGAGGTCATTCACCTAGGTCCCCCCGTGTGGTTCTTGGATTTTTGTTCACCCGTTCTTGTGATCATTTTTGACCCCACAGGGTGAGATCTTGCGTGGAGCCCCAGATCAAAGGAGATTATCAGTGGTCTTATATGTCTTCCATTTCCTAATAATTGCTACCACAGTTGATTTCTTCACACCAAGCTGCTTACCTATTGCAGATTCAGACTTCCCAGCCTGGTGCAGGTCTACAATTGTGTTTCTGGTGTCCTTTGACAGCTCTTTGGTCTTGGCCATTGTGAAGTTTGGAGTGTGACTGTTTGAGGTTGTGGAGGTGTCTTTTATACTGATAAGGAGTTCAAACGGGTGCCATTAATACAGGTAACGAGTGGAGGACAGAGGAGCCTCTTAAAGAAGAAGTTACAGGTCTGTGACAGCCAAAAAATCTTGCTGGTTTGTAGGTGACCAAATACTTATTTTCCACCATAATTTGCAAATAAATTCTTAAAAAAAATCAGATAATGTGATTTTCTGGATTTTTTTTCATTTTGTCTGAGGTTTAGCTGAGGTTTACCTATGATGAAAATTACAGGCCTCTCTCGTCTTTTTAAGTGGGAGAACTTGCAGAATTGGTGGCTGACTAAATACTTTTTTGCCCCACTGTTATATATATATATATATATATATTTATTTTTTTTTCTTTGTTCTACTTACAGTGGGAATGTGGAGCGTCGTAGCAGCGATGGCCAGACTTCCAGCTAGTATCACCTGGGAAATAAATGCAAAGGACACTCAATCCCCTGTCTAATGACAGCAAGGTTAAGTAAGTCACCACCATTGGCCCCAGTTATATAGTGAAACAATATTTTGTCTATGTTTTTCGATAAATTTTCCTACATTGAATAATGGAAAATAGCCTACAGGTTGACCATTTCGTTTGCCTATCCATGTGTAGCTGACGTAAAAAAAAAATCTGAATCTAAACATTAGACCATATGGTACCCAATTTTTCTAATGAAACATTATATGATACTCACCACTACAGAGACAATGGTAAACAGTACCCTCGGAAAGGTTTCGTCACGTAGGCCTACGGAGTCGGTGTAGACTAACCCAAACAGCCAGGACATCTGATATAAAGTCAGGCCTATCTGGGTGATCTTGGAAAAGTAAACAAGGAATAGTTTGGGTGGACATCTTATGACCACACTCGCTCACCCAGACACACACACACAATGACAAACACGCTGACACACGCACTACAGGATGTTTTGTACCCCTAATTCTTTAGGTTGGGCCTCCAGGTACTTCTGTTTGCGTGTCGGATTCTTCTGGAACGTCACCGAGACCAGAGGACCTTGGTCAACCTCAATCGATGGACTGTTCCCCGTTGGTCTTGTTCCCTCTTCCTTGTCTGGAAGTCAGAAAAAAAAAATGCGTTCGGATGATTGCACAAGAGTTGAAAGGGAGTTTCTTCCAGACAAACAAAACTGAGAAGGAAGGAAATGCCTAATCTACTTGATCTACTTATTGTTTACACATAAATAAGCAAAGCATTGCGTTATCTTACCTGCCATGATAACGGTTTATCGTCCCCGTTATTCTGCTTCCCCCCCTGTCTGAGCGTCTGAGCGCAGCCCCGCCCCTTTGTGGGAAATGGGGATCGACACAGCTGCTCGCCCCTCTTACTTCCTGTCTTCGATATTACATTGAAAGCAACTTTTTGATAACGTAAGATAGATAGAGACAGTTTTAAGTTTTGATTTCACAAATATAGTACCTCAGTGTGTGCATTTTTCAGAGAGACACACAATCAGACTGAATACTTTTATTCAAAAGGGTTGTCACGGAAACCTGGGAGGGATCACTGCCGCCACTTTCTCATCCCATGCAAGTGTCCCGTGAGAGAGAGTGTGTGTGTGTGTGTGTGTGTGTGTGTGTGTGTGTGTGTGTGTGTGTGTGTGTGTGTGTGTGTGACCGTACGAAGCATGTAAATAATGCAATCATGACAAGACACTTGAAACTTCCATTTAAACTGAGATCAATGTTAATATTACAAATCAATGTGTTTATTTTATCTGTGTTTAATCTGTGTGTTACTTTATCGCAAAACATTTTTTAATAGAGGATAACAGGATTGAGCAGAAGGCAATATGTAGCTTTGTAACAAGGAAAAAGCAGGGTAAGGAACTTTGAGGTATAATTTTTTAAATAAAAAATGTACATGTCAAGTTTACATTTTTATTAATTTTTTTAACAAGTTGCAAGATACACATTTGTTTTGTATACTGTATTGGAATACTCATAGACTTGGTGCATAGGACTGGGAGGGGATGCTGACTTAAAATCTCGCCTTCAGCAGCTTGAAGAAAAGTTGCTTCTGTCTTGGGAGCGTACTGAACCCTTTGCAGTCTCTTGTGAACACAAAATCACCACACGTTATCTTGCATAAAAAAATGAAATAAAGACCTATCTGTTAAAGACTGTATTCTATTCGATGCTAAAAATACATATATATAAATTATAAAAAATGATTTATTAGTATAGTGTGGACTGTGTGTGGGTGATGGCTAGTTTAAGCAGCCTCATCTGGCCCGAGTCTGACTGATACAACTCTGGGCTGGGTGAGGCTGCACACCTGTGGTGCATCCAGCCATCACCACACACACCCAAGAGAACCCCTGCTCCGCCTGTCAACACACTCTGAAATAAACGGGTTAACTTAAGTCAGTACAATCAACTCGGTGGTCTTAAACTGGGATAACATATATGGCTTTATATAGATTGTGTTGAAAATAATGTTTTACATTTTGCAAATGTAACGTTAATATCAAACTTGGTACCAGAATGATGACAACCTGAAGGATCAGTCGGATGGCTAAATGTCAGAAGGTTAATCAGTAAAAGGTAATGCTTTCGACAACGATTCAATGCCAATACTGTGCATGTTGCCTCAACATCTGCCTGGCAGTAAACCATATATGTGGTGTTAATGGATGTGTTAGTCAGTGATTCCTCTTTTCTTTCAAAGCATTTGTCTTCATTCAGGAGCAGAAAGGTTGGAAGGGGCTTGTACAGTGATCACCGGCTGGAAGGGAAAACACAATCACAATGAGAAACCGACTGAAGACGCCCACATGGTCAAAGATGTTGAATTTGTGTACAAGGACACATTTTAACAAACAATACAAATCGAACCACAGGAACTGAGGTCATGCAATGTTCCCTTATCCAATGTTCTACATCATGAAGGACGATGTCAAAAGGCATCACTTTGGACCAATTCTGAAAATTTTATTTGTTCATTGCAACATAACCTACGAATACCAAAGGATGAGTTGGGGGTCCAAAGTTTGAAATAGCCCTAAGAGTAAGATTGGCTTGTTTTGTTAGACGTGTCCCTCACCATTTTGGATCCCGGTGAACAACAGTTGATCACTTTGCAGCAGTAGGCCACCAGGGTAACGGAGATAGCCACCAGCGCCGTCTGCACCAGCATCCCTCCCGTGTGCAGGTTATTGAAGGCATGCTGTTGGTGAACACACAGGGGTGGCCTTCAGACGTCCATAGCAGCTAATAGATGCTGCAGGGTCACGCCTCAATGTAGTGTACAAATGTAACTTTGACATTTAATTATGTCTGCCTCAACTTTATTTTTGGCACTTGTATGAACATGAACAACACTTACATTAACAAATTTTGGTATTTCCTTTATATATTTTTCATAAATATATTTTGCAAGACCCAAATGAATACCAAGTAAAAAAAATCATTTTATCCAACTTCATGGCAGATTCAACATTCTTGGCGCACCTCCAACTTGTATTACACAATATTCCCAATGTTTCCCACAGCGTTGAACGAAAAAGATGAACCATGGGAGACGGTGCTACTTGCTTCCATTTTACTGCAAATGCTTTGCTGGGTGGTCGTCTTATTGTTGTTCTCGTCAAACCAGCAGCCGTGCACAATGCCGTTCTCAAACTGCCCCAGCATAAGGATGAAGCCGCACACCGAGGCAGCGATGGCCAGGATCTGCATGGTAAGGCAGGCTCTCAACTGTGGACACACGGAGGGGAAACAGAAGGGGAAATCCCCAGCCTAAATATGTCTCTTCGATCGGGCTTGAACTTGGAACTGGAGACGGTTGTGTTTCGAACGACGACGGCTACAAACAATATGTTGTGTTGAACACAGTTTGCAGCAATTTGATGATCAGTTTGGATGTTTGTCATTAGTCCAAGTTAACTTTGTGATTCTCTGGGCAGTTCTACAAAGTTATGAATTGGGCCGGTGACCGAAATAATACTGTGTATATATATATATTTATTTTTTTTCTTTGTTCTACTTACAGTGGGAATGTGGAGCGTCTTAGCAGCGATGGCCAGACTTCCAGCTAGTATCACCTTGGAAATAAATGGACACTCAATCCCCTGTCTAATGACAGCAAGGTTAAATAAGTCACCACCATTGGCCCCAGTTATATAGGCCTATTAAACAATATTTTGCGGATGGTTTTTCGATAGATTTTCCTACATTGAATAATGGAAAATAGCCTACAGGTTGACCGTTTCGTTTTCCAATTTTTTTTTCTAATGAAACATTATATACTCACCACTACAGAGGCAATGGTGAACAGAACCCTCAGAAAGGTTTCGCCATGCACGGAGTCGGTGTAGACTAACCCAAACACCCAGGACATCTGATATAAAGTCAGGCCTATCTGCGTGATCTTGGAAAAGTAAACAAGGAATAGTTTGGGTGGACATCTTAACACTCTTATGACCACACTCGCTCACCCAGGCGACACGCTGACACACACGCTGGCACACGCACGCACACGCACTACAGTGGATGTTTTGTACCCCTAATTCTTTAGGTTGGGCCTCCAGGTACTTCTGTTTGCGTGCCGGGTTCTTCTGGAACGTCACCGAGACCAGAGGACCTTGGTCAACCTCAATCGGTGGGCTGTTCCCCGTTGTTCTTGTTCCCTCTTCCTTGTCTGGAAGTGAGAAAAAAAAATGCGTTCGGATGATTGCACAAGAGTTGAAAGGGAGTTTCTTACCAGACAAACAAAACTGAGAAGGAAGGAAATGCCTAAAGTTACTGCGAATTCTGATACAATTAGTAAATCCACAACCCCAAATCGTTAGCAAAGGGATCTACTTCTTGTTTACACATAAAGAAGCAAAGCGTTGAGTTATCTTACCTGCCATGATAACGGTCCTTCGTCCCCGTTATTCTGCTCCCCTCCCCGAATCCTGTCTGAGCGCAGCCCCGCCCCTTTTGTGTGAAATGGGAATCGGCACATCTGCTGTACAGTCCTCGATATTACATTAAAGGAGACATATCATGGTGTTTTCCCAAGATTCTATATGAGTTCTAGAAAACATGTTTTTTAAAGCTGTTTGCTGGAAATGGCTTTTAGGTCAAAAAAAAATCTCTCCTTCCGCTATTCCCCTCTTTTTCAGTTCCTTCCGAATGCGCTGTTTCTGGTGTCTGTAGCTTTAATGCAAATGAGCTGCTGGCCTCTCATACAAATGAGCTGTCAAAGGCCGCGTTCAGACTGCCAGCCAAAATCCAATTTTTAGCCCATCCAGATTGGAACCGGATGACTCTTTTGAAGTCTGAACAGTCCCAAGATTTTTGCGAAACGGATCGAAACCACCTCCGGGAGGTGGTTTCAGATCGCATTTGGACAGATGCGTCTCAGTCTGAACAGCTCCAAACACTCAGATCGGTTTTTACTGTCCGTGACGTCACTCTACGCGACGCCAGACCTGACCCAATGCGCCAGACCACCCGCCTCAATCCTTGGACAGAGGAAGAAACGAAATGCCTCATTAATCTGTGGGGTGATGGGTCCGTTCAAGCGAAGCTCGAGAGGCATGTATCGGAATAAAGTCGATTGAAAATTTACATTGATCATAAAGTTGTTCTGTTTCTGTTCGCAGTTCTTTGATCCATCTTGTTTGTTATTGTTTTTCTCGTCGCTATTACATGACGTCACACAATACACGGGCTGGATGACGCCTCCGCTCCGACGTCGTTGCTACAGCAACCTGCCAGATGTGTCAATAATGTGGCCCAGTCTGAACAGAGCCAAATGCGATTTGGACACTAAAACAGTGTGGACAGTCAGCCCTAAAAATCGGATATGAGAAGGAATCAGATTTGAATCAGATTGGCCTGCAGTCTGAACGCGGCCAAAGTGAACCGCAGCAGCGAGGAGAAGTGATTGTTGCCTTTGCGGACTTGGAGCTCACTACATTTAATATAATAAAAAAAATATATATATATTAATATATAGGTATCTATATAATATAACATCTAATTAGTTATTGTTATTATTATCATGCTAAACGTGAACCTCCTAAGATAGTGCAATTTGATTGGTTCACTATCTCGTGTTATTGGGCAATATCCACTGATTGAGATCTCAAACTCAGGATATTGTTTTCATCGCAAAATGTCCCGCTTTGTTTGCGAATAAAAAACAAATAAATCCGGGCGATCTTGTTTAATTTTCGACGGTTTCACCCTCAAATTCCACTTTTCTCAGGGTGTCATTTTTTGTCAAGTAATTTGAAAGTGGCATTCAAAAGCGGCGGCTAAGATAATATACTGAATATTGCATTTTAGGTCTGTTCTAAAAATCTGTTCAAAAATATGTTGACGTCACTGCCAGAGGTCCTGCTTTACGGCAAGTTCTGAGTGACCTTGCCACTTCCGCATATATCATATTTATATTATATATAATATACTATACAGTAGTGCTGTCAAGCGCTTAAAATATTTAATCGCGATTAATCGCATTAATCTCATAGTTAACTCACGATATTTTTTTCTATACTAAATATCCCTTGCTTTGAAAAAAAAATTGTGTTTATCGCGCCATAAAAAAATTAACGCCGTTAAAATTGGTTTGCGCTAACGCTGTGAATAACGCGTTTAACTGACAGCACTATTATACATATAATATATAACAATTAACTTCGACGGAAGGTCCTCCTGAAGATAATGTTTCTGATTCTGCTTCAGCTTTAGATGCCGTCAAGCATCAGTAATCAGTCGCAAGTCTGGCCCTGACCAATCAGCATTCGTTAGCAGAATGCTAGAATCTACAATAAAATCTGCGATATTGAAGTAGCCTATAAGTAGGTGAAAGAGATACATTTAGCCGTCTGGCCCCATAGAACCCCATTCAATCTGCACTCATGCGATCATCCCCAGTGGAATTCTAATGGTACTGCAACCAAGTTCGATAGAATGGGTCTCAATAGAGTGCCAAGGCTCTCCTAGACGGGCTTTGATTGGAGGGGGTTGGGGAAGTGGTTGGTAATATTCAGAAAAATGTGTTTCAGTGTCTGCATTTTTCAGATAGAGAAACACGCAATCAGACTGAGTACTTTTATTAAAAACGATTACGGGAGGCTGTATATAAATGGTCTTTATCAGTGGGAAAGACATATTACAAAAGGGCCAGTGGCCTAAAGTGATTTATTTTGTGAAAAGCTGGAGTCATGGATGAAATCTAGGACATAACATAGCAACAAATACTTTTAAAGTAATAATGTATTTTGTTATTTGTACAGTATTCGAATATAGACAGGCAGAATTAGCAGATGTACATTCGTTTTCACATTTAGCTACATTCAGACAAGATCACTTGTTATGAAGATTAATCTCAGTGCAATAAGGTTTCGCGAAGAAATGATGTTCCCTAACACAAACCATGCGTTACATTATTCCCTTTTTAATCACATTGACCCTGCCCAAATTATATGACTCTATTTTGGACATCAAAGCACATCGTTCTAACACAACAAAACAATCAACCACTTAAAAAGATTTGCAGCTGGACATTTTGAAATAGATGAAACAGTGTCAGAGTGTGCGTTTCGTATTTCGGTCATCCAGCAGTGATTGGCGAGGACGTAATGATGCTCCATTATGACACTAGGGGGGAGCATTGTAGAAAAACTAGGACGTTATGATCCACGATGTTGTCGAAAAAGTGGACACATCGCACACATATGCCACGCTTACTTCTGGAACTAACTCGTCTTAGGGGGCTAATCGAATTGGGTTATAAATTGTGCAGTCACGTCAATTCTGACATCAACAGTCACCAAACGTAGCCAATCAGATAATAATAATTGCGTAGCCTTTGTTCAGGGCAGTTTGATATAGCATATAGCATAGCCACTCCGGACGGGGTCAAGCTCAAAGTGCCTGATAGCCGTTGGCTCTCCTTCTTCTGCCCACTACGTAGGCCACCACCACGATGACGACGAGTACCAGGAGGACGACCCCCACAGCGATAGCCACGCTGTAGGTCGGGACGTCCGCCGGGCAGGGGTCGGCTGAAACACACAGGGAGACGCGCGCATGCGTTAGATCCTAGCTCCTCCCCCTGTTTTCTCAAACTGTTTTTTTTTTTGCGGTGCCATTTTCGTGGTTGACTTATCTTTTGCGTTTTTGTCATCTTTGCACCTTATTTCATGCGGCTGTTTTATCTTTGCAGTTGGACCAAAATAAATCCCTGTATTTCTTGTCTCAAAACCTTTCTGATTCTGATATACGGGGGCAGGCATGGTCAGATAAGGATGGTAAGTAAATAAGGAACCTGAACAATTACACATAATTACACACTATTGTTCCCTTACACTTAAACAAATCATTTCCTTGATTTGTGTTGTGTTTCTCATGTTCTATATTATCCCAAAGATAACAAAAGTAATCCTAATGAATGCTTGTTTTTCTTCTTCTTTCTCAGTCATTTCCTCATTTCTCTGTGCTCAGAACCAGGATGTTAAGCTGCAAAGTAGATACCTCAAACCTTCCCTGCTGTAAGCTCACATGTCTGCTAAGTCTGGTTGCTGCTCCTCTAGTGTACCCGAGCGTTTGTACAAAAAGAGAAACATTTTGATTTGGAAAACGTACAAACGCCAAACTCATTGCTTTTGCTGAAGTTGAAGGCCTGCATCCGGTCTTGAGTGATGTCCAGGTAGAGTCCCTTGCCCATGTAGATGGAATCGCTCCTGCAGGAGTAGGAGTGACCCACCTGGGCAGCGAACAGATGCAGGGACTGGTTGCGCTGGGAGTACTGGGCTGCTGAAAGAGGCCCCGAAAAGCACAGTCAACATCAGTGTGGCGGCAAAGTGTCTAATGGTCTGATCACATTATTGTGTGTGACTCGTTTGTCTGCTCGACAACGAACCAAGCTCAGCAGGGAGTGGCATCGGATCTATTAATAGCAACAATTTTTTTTTATGTCAGACCTGCAAGGGAACTTGTTGTTGAGTGTGAATGGATTTAGTTTGGGAGTGTTTCTCCGCTCACACGTTTATCGGTTAGTGTTGTGCCATAGCGACCGGGAGCCCGAAGGGCCGACGGCTGATCCTCCTGATTCGACTCGATCACAAGTCTGACATTGTGTCAATCATTAACTGGCTGTAAACATACTATGTCAAACATAGGCCACCAGTATTATGACAGACACCAGCCAGACACTAGCCTCGCTCCATGGTGCACTCTGGTCACATGCTGCTTAGGGTGGTGCAGGTGGAGTTTTGCTTACCTGCTGTGCCGAAAGGGTAGAAGAGGCTGAAGGACAATTCTTTCACATAGACGCTATTTCCGGTGGTGTTCTGGAAAGAAAACAGATAAGATAAGACACAGGTTAATGAGTGAAAGCTTTTGCTTTGTTTTTTTTGGATATGGATGTTGACATTGCAATAAAAAATAAATCTGGTCATCATGGTCGTCTTGTGATTTGACCCAAGAAAGCTCACATGGATTGTGATGCACAACCACAGATAGATAGCACGTATTTTTAATCACTTGCCACAGACAGGAAGTTTCCATGTCACATGTTAGTGACTAGTATACTCAGCAATACATGACCACTACCTTAAATCTGTAAGGAGGGTTCCCTTATGAAAGTAACTACATTGCTAAATGGTTATTTTTTATTGCATTAAATATTAACACGCTGGCAACACACCTTTATAAAATAAAACCTTTTCACACTTTCACACTCAATGTATGAATATCAATGTTAAAAATGGTAGAAGTTATCTGCCACAAATACAACATTTATTGTCATTGTTACAGACTTCATTTCTGTTATTGATAGGCCATAGTTACCTTCTCGTATATGAAGAATATGAACCCTTGCCTAAAGTTAATTTTAAGAGAGGCAGTTTTTTCCTGACAAGCTGAAGAGGTTGTGTTCGTCAGGTTTGGCTGGACAATAAAGGTCCCGTTGACCTTGACGTTAGAAAGAGAGAAACAGGTTATTTTCATAGCGTATCAAATAGGAAGCAGGAAGCAGAATTGCGGTTAGGAACTGCTGGAAATGCTGGTTCTGCCGAAACATCAGAACATTACGGCTCTCAGGAAGCTCTTGGTAGCAGACTTTAGAATCAGGATTATTCTCTGTTACGATACGATATTTAGCCTGGTGTTGGACTGATATCAATTAATAGTGTTTGAACTGTTTCTGTGTTGGTACTTCTTTGGCAAGGTAATATCTTAAAATGCCAAGTGACCACTGTAAAATGAACATGAATGTGAAACTATAATGAAAAGGACATAATTGCCCTCATGAATCGATAGGTATCGGGGGTGACATAGGTGTGACGGCGGTTGTGGTGGAGTTTGCAGTTGTTGGTGGGACTTTCAGAGATAGTGATAGCCGCCCCGAGTGGCAAGGGTGGATCCCTGGGGGGGGGGGTTGAGCAGCTAGGTACATTGTTTAGAAAGAAAGTGTGTGATATTTTACCTCGTCAGAAACTAGGCGGATCTGTAAAGCCATGGAAGCAAGCTGACATATGGAACCGTTTTTGGTGATGTTGTATTTTCCCACGGTCAATTGGGCAGAAGGTGTTGGTGTGGGAGGCACCGGTTTGACGGTGGTTGTGGTGGGCTTCCCAGTGGTTGTGGTGGGCTTCCCAGTGGTTGTGGTGGGCTTCCCAGTGGTTGTGGTGGGCTTCCCAGTGGTTGTGGTGGGCTTCCCAGTGGTTGTGGTGGGCTTCCCAGTGGTTGTGGTGGGCTTCCCAGTGGTTGTGGTGGGCTTCCCAGTCGTTGTGGTGGGTTTTTCAGTTGTTGTGGTGGGCTTTGCAGTCGTTGTGGTGGGTTTTTCAGTTGTTGTGGTGGGCTTTGCAGTCGTTGTAGTGGGTTTTTCAGTTGTTGTGGTGGGCTTTGCAGTCGTTGTAGTGGGTTTTTCAGTTGTTGTGGTGGGCTTTGCAGTCGTTGTGGTGGGCTTTGCAGTCGTTGTGATGGGCTTTGGTTTCGTGGTGTGCCGTTTAGTTGTCTTCTTCTTCTGCTCCATTGTGTTTGCCAACTCTTCGGTCCCCACTTGAGGAGTGCTGAACTGGAACTCAGCGATCGCCGGGGCAAGAGGGCTGCTTTTTATAAAGTCCTCAGCAACTGGGTAAGATAAGACAATTAACTAAGGTTAAGTGTCTTAGGCTTAGGCTTAACTAACGGTATGCTCTGTGTCTTAAAGAAATTGTTCTCAAACTATATTTAATAATGTAACCCTCTAAGATATTTTTCCAGCCTACCCCTTTCACCAGCACAAAACATTCTGAATAGGGAGGGCCAAACGATGACATTATTAAATAGTGTCATGTTTTTGAGAATACGTAAATGGAATGGATGTTACAAATACTTCGATTAGTGAGACACATTGGGCTTGTCCTTCACTTATTTTTTGGTCCTTCATTGGGAATATTTACCACCCTTTAAAACACACACAACAAGTGGCAGTATTCTGATTCGACTTATTCTATGAAGGTGGAATTATTTAACAATTGTTGATTTCCAAAATTAAAACAACAAAGGTTAACTTTTTGACATTTACCAAGCACCCCCTGCACCTCCTCAAATAACCCCAAGGGGTACACGTACCCCACGTTCAGAAATGCTCTCATAAAGCATCGAGTAAAAGTGGACCTAAGTGGCTTTATGACAGATTTGAGCCTGGAATTCGTATTTATCAGTAAAGGAAACTCGCTAAACGCCATCACGCACGTTTCAAACAGATAGGATTATTGTCAGCATTTTAAAGTCAATAGAAACGGGAAGTCACACAGGCTACTGTGAAAACTACGAAACCTAACACCTTCAACCAAACTCATCAAGCGGTCTCTTGCCTTCTCGACATCAACCGTTCAATGTCGATTAGCGTGCGTTCCTAAGAGCCTTACTCCACATGCAGTCAATCAAGCGTATAGGTAGCCTATATTATAAGCTCTGAACACGGTTATATATTAAAATGACCTCACAGAAGTGTAACACCATACCATCCAAATTTACTTAGAAGTTTTTTATTTAATGTGAATGTGACTTACCCGAAGCAGCAGTGCACACAACAACCAAAAACAGAAGTCCGCACTTCATGGTGGCTGGAGATCAGGCCGACTAACCGTTGCTGAGAGATAAGTGGCAGACGACTCGCTCAAGGGGCTGCACGCAACTCAATGTGGAAGCAGGCTGTGCTGAGCTTTTGTAAAATCCAGGAAACGAAACGAAACTAAAATAGGCCTATGGTGCTCGTGAACGTTTGCTGAGCAAACGTGTCATAGGACAGCCGGATTCCGCCATTTAACAGTAAATGAAACCAAACAGATAGATGACCTTACCCTTCACTAACTATAGCCTATCTAAATGACTGCTCTCACCCAACTTGTGAGCCTGTAACTCAATTTGTGAGTTAATAGTTAATAGTAGGCCTATGTGAGTTTTAGGGGTTTTTTTGTCTATGGGGGTGGCTAGGCGGCTGTTTTTGTTTATATATTAAAAAAAAACATTCCAAGGCTTGTTGTTGAAATGGATGTGTCGTAACAAATGGGGGGGGGGGGGGGGGAGGATAATCTAAAATAAATATCAATGTGAGGGGGCCACCACGGTTTGCTGTCTGATCGTTTTACTGAACGCAACAATGCAAAATTTATTGTAGGCCTACACGGAGGAAAATGGCGAGGCATTGTAAGATGTGAAAAAACACAGACCACGCTCACAGACCAATGGACAACTGCTGGATCGAGTTCTGACCCCCGACACACATGCACCCCCCCCCCCCTTTGCGTAAATGCGCACGCTGCATAGCGCGTTTCCTCCCTTCTGATGGAAACAAATTACACATAACACATAACATACTACGACTGTTATTACAAACCTGCAAAATTCATTTTTTATTACACCTACATTTCAGTACGGTAATGTATTGTATAAACTGGTATTGTATTATTGTATTGTAGGCTATATAAACCATTAATTAAGCATAATGTCTGCGAGTGACTTTAGGTTAGTAAGTTTATTCCTCATGCCCTGCTATCATGCCTCTGGCCAGTTATAAATCATCGTATCATATCCGGTTCAAACGCGTTTCATAATAAAGGTCCTGCTAACTGTACCAAACATGTACAAGAGGAGAAGCCAAGGGGAGAACAAACTGAAACTTTTTCAGTCAGATCAAATACTTTCAGTATCAAAAATGGCCCTGGTCCTCTGTGTGTGATTACGGTTACAGTGCTTGTCATTCCCTACATTGCATAAGCTGTATCTTAAAAGTGTCTCTGGTCTCTAACTTAAGCATCTCAATAATTGTCTATGATACCAGTTTGGAAGTCTTCTGCTTCTGCGCAATGTAAATATTGACTTACTTACAACTAATAATATTCTTAATTTTACAAAAATTGTCGATATATACACTTTTAATATAAATAAGGTGTCTGAGTGCATAAAAAACAAGCTTGTGTTTAATTAAACCACCTCAGAGCCGAGCGAATCCCCTGCCATGGGACTATACCAGAAAGACTCGTTTTTAACCGATATTATGGTTAATTTGAGACTAATCATATTTACATTTAAATTTAGGGCATTTAGAAGACGTTTTTATCCAAAGCGACTTACAATAAGTAGCCTACATTTGTCAGAAGAAGTGCAACAATATATCGCTGTCGGTACAGAAAGGTTGTTCATAGAACCAAGTGCAAACAACAACAATCATAGGCTAACCAATTCCCCGTGTTACAGCAATGATAGCAGCTACTGCAGTTGCTACACAGTTAATTAACTATAATGCAATACAACGCAATACAATACAGTGTACAATGGTGGCCAGAGGGGGGAGGGTGGCTATGCAGAGTCGAGGTGGACTCTGAACAGGTGAGTCTTGAGTCTATAGATCCCTTCCTAAGTCGTCCCTCGTTTCTCCGGTTATAACTTTCGTTCTGATACTATTAAACCGTCGTAGTTAAATGTTTGTATTTTGCCATCCTCAAAAGGCAGGGAGAGGAAATAAAGTTATGTTGAGTAAAGCAGAACCAGACCACAACAAAATATAATCTATAAGGCTTTCATTTACTTTGGACACTCGCATCTCCCTGTAAGCTTGTTTGAATACTGAATTAGATTTACCATCACTTTTAAACACATTCATTGTATGCACGTGCTTTCTGGTAACGTAAAATTGCAATACACCAAGTTTTAGCTCACAAACGCATTAAAGTGTAAAAGGGCTTATCTCGCCTGCAAAGCATTTTGGGGTAATACAAAGGTTGGCCTCATATCTCATGCTGGCATTCGCCCATAGTGGCCTTGTTAGCAATGAAGTAATTCATTAGCTGTTAATTTTGCTTAGGACGGTTAGACCTACATTATATTATTCTGTCCGATTCATTCATTGTACTGTACTTGTGTTGGATATGTTTGGTGGTTATTTTCCCGGGAAATCTGTAAACCAATCATAATGCGAGGAGGAATTGGACCACGCCCACTGTACGATACAACAGGCAACAACGGTGCATTACCATAAAAGGAACACGTTTGCACATGCGCAGTTGCGTCAGTTTTGTTTGAAGTGAACTGCTGCTTGGAACTGCCCAGTAAGCACGAAAGTCGATAAGCAGAGCATTCAACATCACATTTGTTCGATTCCTTGATATATCAATCTAGTGCCTCTATGCATCGTAGGAACGATGTTAGGCCACCACCACTATCCAAATGCGGAGAAATCCCAACAATTGATCAACTATGTGGAGGATTATCTGGAATGTGTGGAGTCCCTTCCTCTGGACATACAAAGAAATGTTTCTCTGCTACGCGAAATAGATTCAAAGTATCAAGGTAAGACATTGCCCTATTCTACCAACCACAATGTTTCTGTTTCGATGTGTTAACTTGCAATCGTCTTCTGAGTCGATGTGCAGAAATGGTGTGGCTTGTGTCTAACCATTTTGCAAACCCCACCGCCACTCGGAACCCCCGCTTGCCTATCGCTCGAACTGACTTTATCTGTTAAAAATAGGCAATGTACGGACTGAATCCCCGCAAATAAGAGCCAGAACGACGTCGGTAAACAACTTGTTTTGAACGCGACAGTGCAGAACAGCCATTTGTTTTCGCGTTGTTATCGTTTTTCAGGATGTATGTGTACGCAGCATGTTGCCCTTCAAACTTTCTCCCTCGAGGAAACGTTATGTTATATCGTGCTGAAATTGTATGTTTTGCACGTATGGTTTTGTGTTATTTTATTTTATGAATCGGGTTGTCGGAGGGCGTTCATCCCAGCTCATGGACGCTTGTGGTCGAAGCCAGGACAGTTGTAGTCCATTTTGCATGCACTCTGGTCATATGTACTGGCATCTTTGACCACTACACGGTTTTATGTACATGTACTTTGTCGATTTTGTCAGGTTTTATTCTCCGTTCAACTACGTCGACTATCGACTGCACAGCCGGATTATTCTTTTCTTTGAGGCGATCCAATGAACATTTGTTTTTCGTCACTTCCTGGAGACTTATGCCCCGCCCTTCAATGCGGAAGAGCAGATTTTCCTCCTCCCTGAGTTTACAGCGGATACACACTGACTGAGCTCCACACATGAACGAGAACCTCTGAAATATTCTGACAGCCATACACACAGACACAGTCCAATTGCTTTTCTATTGTCTCATTACCCTTTATTTTCTAGTCAATGTTACTGTATGTTTTGAAAAAAGAAGAAATTGGCATTGTGTTTTTTAAAATGTTAAATCCATTGGTTTTGTTGCGGTTTTTGCAGAGGTGCTCCAGGAGGTCGACGACGTGTTTGAGCGCTACAAGGGCGAGCAGGACGCCACCCAACGCAAGCGGCTCCAGGGGCAGCTGCAGCGCGCGCTCATCCTCAGCCAGGAGCTAGGCGATGAGAAGATCCACGTGGTCACCCAGATGACCGAGTTGGTGGAGAACCGCTCGCGGCAGATGGACAGCCACTCCCAGTGCCTCCAGGAGCCCGCCGAGTCCGAGCGCCCGCCCGCCACGGTCGAGAGGCGCTCCGGGCCCCCCCAGGAGCCCCCGGCGCCGCCCGAGCGGTCGTCCGCCCGCCGGCCCCGGCGCCAGCGCAACAGCGAGAGCCGGGACTCGTGCCACAATTCGGCCAACGGCTCGCTGGCGGACGACCCGGTGGACGAGCCCCCGAGCTCGCAGCCCCGCGAGAAGAAGTCCAAGTCGGCGAAGAAGAAGAAGCGCAAGGCCAAGCAGGAGCGCGACGCGTCGCCCGTGGACTTCGCCATCGACCCCAACGAGCCCACCTACTGCCTGTGCGAGCAGGTGTCCTACGGCGAGATGATCGGCTGCGACAACGAGCAGTGTCCCATCGAGTGGTTCCACTTCTCCTGCGTGGGCCTCACCTACAAGCCCAAGGGCAAGTGGTACTGTCCCAAGTGTCGAGGGGACAGCGAAAAGACAATGGACAAAAGCCTGGACAAGAACAGAAAGGACCGACGGTCGAGGTAGCTCAGCGGCGCTCCTTTCCTGCCTTGGCCCGTGAATGTGCGTTTGAGGGACCGACCGGACAGACCCGTCGAGGACTCTTATGTACTGGTGCTTACCCCCCCCCCCCCCCTGTCAAAGGACTTGTTAGTTAGTGTTGTACGGTTACATCACTGGTGGTCACCGCTGGCTTTAGCTTGGTTGTATAGTCAACGGAGGGCCATCATGTTGTTGTTGTTGTTGTGTCATTTCCTCAGTCAGGGACAGCCATTGCCTTGTTTTTGTTTTTTTATTTGAATTGTTCCGTGAAACATTCTGGTTCTCAGTGGGAATGAGCAAAATGTGTATCCGTTTTGGTTTGCGATTGCTGTAGAAAACCCTCTAGTTTAATACAAAGCAATGTCTTTCCATGTCTTTAATTGGAACGTCTGAACGGGTCATTCCTGAATCCATTGAAACCCTTCTGAACGTCTCTCAGCCTGATCAAGGATGGTGGAGGCCCGCATGATTCTCGGAAAATAAGCGTTTGTGTGTGACGTGTCTGAGGAGTCAGCATTAAGACCGTAGGAGGAGCTCTACACCTCTCTTTGGACCTTGTTCGTATTGTTAAGCACTCCCTTGATTTCACCGTTTTTTTTGTACAACATAATGATATATATATATATATACAAAAATAAGCACATTAAAACAAAGTTAAACAGATGAGTGAGCAAACGTTGCACTGTTTCTTTCCACACTAGGCAAAGGTGGTGATAACATCGAGTTTCCTTTGCATAGTTTTTACATGGTTTGCAGTCACACCTGGCTTTCATTTGTACTCAATCCCTAAATCCCATTGCTACAAATGTCTTTTCAACACTATTAAATTACGACTACTAATAACGCTAATATTGTGAGTGAACCCATCTTACCCTGTGACCCCTGTGTTGTAAAACACCCAGACTACTGATGTAATCAAAAACAAGAAGCAATGACTCCCTTGTGAAAATCTACAATCAGGTGCTTGGAGAGGGCAAGATGGAGCCTTTCACATCCTCTTGAACTGAATAGCCTCAAACCTCTGTGGTCCTTGAGTGGGCCAATAGCCTAAAGTGAAGCCCTAGCTCCATACAGTGAAAGTTTCTGGTATACTGACTGAAGTCCATAGATGTGTCTGAGCAGCCCCACCACAGCACGAACCCTCCATCGTCATGTCCAAAGTGAGTATATTTGCACCGTTTTACACCAACATCACCCAAGTTAAAATGTTCAAACAAGTGCATGGTATACTCCATCATTCAGACTGGATTCTTTATTGGAGTTGAGAGAAACGATTTGTCACAGTTGCAAAGTTTAACATTAAAAATAATATTAATAAAATACTTGTACAAATACATCACACATGTTCTCAACGGATCATGGCTTTACATGAACATATTGATATGAATAACACTTTGAATTGGGACTCCAATGTCTGACCTGAGCCTGTGCAGAATTGTCACCTGAATCCGCACAGGTCTTCATCCAGGTGTTTTCCACTGAAGGTGTCGTGGTACGCATTGCAAACCATATTTTTTCTCCTTTTCTTTCTGTGGTTCGGTTTATTTACCTTTTTAAATTTTATATTTTAAAAACTGCCCTTAAAGTTTAGTGTTCCTCGTCGTCACTGCTGCTGGACTCTCCAAACAGATCCCCTTCGTCTCTGGTTGCCGTGGCGACGGACGGTGACGTCAGTCTGAGGCTGATGAGGGCGGGACTCTGGCTAAGGCCCAGCAGTAGCCCGCCACCCAGAGGCGACACACACTGGATGCGGGCGTCGGGTGAGAACACAGACAAGACGCTCCCACGGTCCAGATCCCACAGGCTGATCTTGTCTTGATGGTTAAAGAAAAAACAAAAGAAAACTCAGTCGCAAACCAAATCATAGACAAAGTCAATTATAATCTCGAACTGCCTGTATTGAAAACCAGGGTCAATTGTCATCTCTAAACAATCCTAGCCCAGAACAGTGGGCATTCCTTACGATTAACCTTTATTTGTATTGCTTGAGTTTGACATTTACACTTATTCCTTCTGGTTTATCCAAATTTCAAGTGAGATTGAAGAATTAAAGTGTTTAATTTGTGCACAATAGCTGTATGAATACCATGGTATGGACACAATAACAGTTATCCAATACAATTCATAAAACCCATTTAATCAGTAGGCCTAGTTGTTCAAATCCACCGAATGACGAAAATAACATTTTCGTTGCTTAGCCAAAGACCTTCAATTATCTCTTTCGTTTCCCATTTTTTAACCTGAAAGCAGAAACGCTTTGGCTCCGCCCTCGGTCATGTGAAGCCGGCTCGACACGCTGAACTTCAGGTCCCCGTAGCCAGATATACTCTTGTGTTTTCGTTTGAAAGGGTCCCAAACCTTCAGTCTTGCAGACAGACACACGGTGCTTTACTCATAACAAAAGACCAGTCAAATGCAAAGAAAAGCTCCTGGCGTTATAATGCGCTCACTGGTAACTGTTTGGGGAAGTTATGAGATATACTTTACTTGTTACTATCTGCGACCCCGAAGGCCACTCTGCTGGCGTTGTCCGTGACCGCTAAACAGCAAACGCCAGGCTCGTTCCTCAGCCTCTTTCTCACCTAAAGAAAAAAATAAAAAAGGACAATACCAGGATTGGCCGCTAGATGTCATTGTCGTCCAGGAAGACGGACACCGCGTTTACACTACCCAGTGGTGTTGGCGGCTTGATCTTCACTTAAAGAACCGAGGCCACTCACAGTACCCTTCCGCAGGTCCCACAGAGTGACGTAGGGGACGCGCTGGGTCTGACTGTAGTGGCTCAGCACCAGGTAGCCGCCGGCCTGGGTCAGCGCCGCCGTCCGTAGGCTCAGCTGGGATGCCCTGTCCTCCAGGGTGTGGACGTGCTGCTGGGACGCCATGGCAAAGACGTTGAGGTGGTGGCCGAAGTAAGAGCACAGCACCACCTGGGGCGAGAGGAGGAGATAAATAGCAACATAGAAAAAGCGACGTCAACTTTAAAGAGAGAAATAAAAAATAGCAATTTTCAGGAAGCGCTGACAACACTAAAGAGAGAAAAAGATATTGAGAAATTTATTATAGTAAATAAAATGTAAAAATATTAAATTATTGATTGCATGAATCAATGAAAGTCATGAGCAACTGTGTCCATTACGTTGAAACAAAAAGAAGGAAAAGATAAATATCGCTACAATTATTTATATAACCTTTCTCTTTGTACCCACGACAGTGTTGCTGTGCCTGTGCGTCAAACACGACGACAGACTTTGAGTTCCCAAAGCTTTAGCCATCACAATGTCCCGGATGAGAACTTTAGCCCGATTAGAAACAGCCTGTGAACCTGCTTGTCCCCACTGAGGAGGTACTGGTCGATGGCGTTGTACTTCTCCCTGTCGATCCGGCTCTGCTCCTCTCTCTCCCGCCGGGCCTCCCGCTCCAGCCGTCTGCCCCTGGAGGTGCGGCTCTCCGTCCTGAAGTCCCACGGCATCACTGAAGAAGAGGAACCATCCGCGTAACACACACACTTTTCTGAGTCACTTTGTGTGACCGACAAATAACACAGATTAGATTTCAACATTTCAGAAGTCTAATAGATGTGTTTAATATTCTGGGAGGCATGCTTCTGGCATGACCGTCCAAATCTGTGTAGGCCTACTGTACTGTCCCCCGCAAGTGAACCCCAAATGTGACAACGTGACGTCGGCTCGCATGGCAATGATAATGCCAAACCGCACACCCAATCACAGCACAGCTCGTGATTTAGAGGAAAAGTGGATTCCCTGGACCAGAGAAACGGATGCCCTGATTGGTCGGAAGTAAGTCCGAGGCGTCTAAAATCTAATTCCTCCAGAGGGAGGCGCCGTCAACCATAACAGATCATCTCACTGAGACCTTCCCTCGCTCATAGCTGATGGAGGGTTGTGTCGTTTTGAACAAACTAACTTGTTTTCTCTTTGGTGGCCGTGGTCGGAGGCTGGGGCTCTCCCGAGACGCTGCCGGAGAGGAGGGACTCCTTGCGGGAGGGTTTGATCCGCTCCTTGATGTAGCCGGACTCCAGATCCCACAGAATCAGGTGATCCCTGCAACACGCCCCACAACCTCCTGAAAACCCTTCTGGCTTTAACGGGGGGGCCGCCACCCTCAGCATGAGGTCCGCAGCGATGGCAGCATTGGATGGTGAGGAGAGGGGTCCTAAACCCATTGCTGTGGTTGTAATGAGCCACATGATTTCACCTGCCACTCAAACAAGGGTAAGTGAAATCATTTGTTTGGTGGACTTATATAAGGCAATTAGTAATTGCCGATTAAATTAATCAGAAGCAACGCCGTGACTAAATGAGTGCTACACACTCGTTTGTAGTACGCAAATCCTTTGACCTTTTCTAACAAAAGAGATTTAAATGTCAACAGAACGTCCCAGATTTTCATTGCATCTCCCCGTTAACCAATTGACATGGTATCGACCGGACAGTTATCAGGGCACGAGGTCACCTGCCAGCTCAGCCATGGGTGTGTGTGTGTGTGTCCCCGGTCTCACCTGGTCTCCGATAGGCCCAGGAGCAACCGTCCCTCCTCCAGGAGGCTGTACTCCTGCTGCTGACAGGGGACCACGTACAGCCCCGTCTTCCTCCTCAGGTAACTCTTCTTCACCAGATCGTATATTAAGAGCGTCTGGAAAGCAGACACGTTTGAGTGAACCCCTGTAGTTAAGTAACTGACACATTTGGGTTTCCTAGGAGCCAGTGTGAAGGGCGATATCGACGTGCAGGTAGCGCTCGAGTGAGGCGGCGCAGCCAATAGAAAAAGACTTACAGAGTAATTCAACTTTTTGTGTTTCACAAACTATATCCCAATTTAAGAACTTTATCCATTTTGGTAAAACACAACAACAGCAACTTTATGAAACTTTAAGAATTGAAAAAGTTGTTCCCAAGCCCTTACTTTGCTAGTTCACGTCTTGAACGGCGATTACCACAGTAACTCTAAAAAACTAACAAACATCGCGGCAGGAAGCGGACGCCAGGCCGCCGCCGCCACGCGGCTGACCTGGAACACGGGCGTGGGCGTGTCGGTGAAGGTGGTGGTGCCGCGGTCCGTCAGGATGTAGAGCCTGAGGCCGTGGGTCAGCGCCACGTCGGTGGTCCCGTAGAGGCTGTGCTCCAGGCGGACGGGACAGCCCGCATGGCGGCGGCGGCGGCGGGCCAGGTTCCACACGGACACAGTGCCCGCCCTGAGGGAATGGCAGACCGCGTATCTGCCGGCAGGGAGCGACTGATCAGACCAGTTAGGGCGCCAGGGGAACAGGGGAGGGGGGGGGGATGGATGGCTGTTGTGTTAGAGGTGGTGTCGGTGTCTCAGTCAGTTCTCCTGTTCCCTGGCAGGGGATGGGCACACAAACTACGATTTGTTTTTCGTCCAAAACCAGTGGGCCAATGTCACCCGACATGTAGGCTGTTGGAGGGTCACGAATTGTGGTGATATCGAGAATCAATCGCAGCCCAATATCCGCCCTCCTACTAGTTGTGTTCCCCAGACATGAGAACATGACAACGCCAACCAATATGTGACGCACCCCATTCCGGGTGTTACGACGTGAGATGAGAACACCTGCAGAACGTGCTCACTAAGCTGCTATCTTGCTATGCCCACAGCAAGAAGAAAGAATACCCATCATTTTACAGTCTTGTCTGAGGGTGTGCCTTTTCGCCCACCTCGGGGGTCCGCCCGTGTGAACGATCTCCCTGGTGCCGTCGCTGCGGGGCTTGTGCACGTTGTAGGTGAGGCTCTGGTCGTTGATCCGGGATGAGAAGTCCCACAGCCTCAAGTACCTCTCCCCAGCGCACACACCCACACAGCAGCGCAGGGTCCGGCACAGCCCTTTGGGTTTAGGAGGGCCGCATGTCAGACAGACACACACAGCAAACACAAAGATACTAGGATCCTCATTTCAAACGCATCTTTTCAGATTTCAGATTTCAGTTGAATGTGTAGTATCCAAGCTTTTGCATCACCTTATAACTATAGTTACAAATATTCATAAGTGTATGCAACATCCAGTATATCAGTTTAAAGGTGACATATTATACGACCAGGTGTTTTGAAAATATGCCTCTTCTGACATCACGAGTGGGCGTGTCCGTCTAGATGTGTGCTGGATAGATCAGTCTAACAGCCTACCCAGTGGACTGCAGCAAACGCTGCTCATCTATCAGTCACACATCTAGGTGGACACGCCCACTTGTGATGTCAGAAGAGGCAGAGTTTCAAAACGGCTTGTAGCTCTTATCACACTCAAACCTGGACGCCACCGATCCGAACTTCCCCAAGAGTACAGCACGGATACGGAAAGAACCATAGCCCTCCACCGTGCAAACCGGGGTGCTCACTGACCCGTGGCCAGCGCTCCGGCCAGGCGGGCAACGTGCTTGTGGTCCTCTGTCTCCAGGTTCCAGGTCACCGCCTCGGTGAGGCCCGTGCGGTCGGACGGGCAGAAGCCCACGGCGTGCGTCCCCGCGCGGTTCACGGTCACCTGGGAGACGGGGTCCTGGCCGCAGCCGAGGATGGAGCGCAGGTACAGGAAGGAGGAGGCGCCGAAGAGCTCGATGTGGAGGATCTCGCCGTCTCTCTTGTACGGGTACCTGATGGGCGTGCGGTCAGAGGTCCAGAACGAGGGGTCGTTCATTGAATGTCTGTCCGATTTTAAACTGAACGAACGGCAAAACAATCCCAGTCGCACACATGGATACAACGATGGTATGGGACCTCGGGCATAACTTGCCCCGATACATCTCATTTAGTAGCGTGCCATTATAAGTCATACTCGTGATTTACTCATACGTAACGCAGCTTCACACGTTGGTGGATCGGGACGGACGCAGAAGTGGTAGGGATGTGTGTGTGTGTGTGTGTGTGTGTGTGTGTGTGTGTGTGTGTGTGTGTGTGTGTGTGTGTGTGTGTGTGTGTGTGTGTGTGTGTGTGTGTGTGGGGTGGTGTGTGTGTGTGTGTGTGGTGTGTGGGTAGTGCCTGCGGGGGGGGGAGAGGGGAGATGGCAGGTGACTAGGACTGCAGAAGAGGAGCAGGTACTGGGAGGTCATGTCCACGGCCTGTATGGAGGCGGCGGCGTGCTGGGCCGACAGCATGGCACTGACCTGCCCTCCCCTGGCACTGAGCACCGCCGCCTGGTACCCTGATCTGTGGGGGAGAGAGAGAGAGAGAGAGAGAGAGAGAGAGAGAGAGAGAGAGAGAGAGAGAGAGAGAGAGAGAGAGAGAAGAGAGAGAGAGAGAGAGAGAGAGAGAGAGAGAGAGAGAGAGAGAGAGAGAGAGAGAGAGAGAGAGAGAGAGAGAGAGAGAGAGAGAGAGAGAGAGAGAGAGACGTAGAGAGGGAGACGTAGAGAGAGAGAGACGTAGAGAGGGAGAGACGTAGAGAGAGAGAGACGTAGAGAGAGAGAAAAAGGCGGTTTAGAGAGAGAGACGTAGAGAGACTGATAAGTGACGCTATAAGGCGTGATAGGGTCAATATCAACAATATGATACATCGTAATAATAAGCCCACAATAATTGTACTTTATTCATATAAAGTTAGTGTTTTATTAACAAACTAAGAAAACAAAGCAATATGTAAATATTATGCGACTTATATTCACCTACTGATAATTAATAAATGAAAGATGGAACACGTACGTTTTGCTTATAAATAATAAAACGACGAGAGCGAACAAGATGTGTTGGCCTTATTATTTATAGTTAATACGGTGTCCTGGTTCCAATTAATATTTATAAAGAGGTGATCACAATTGCTGACCAGCCAAACCTGTGTGCGGTGGACAGTACAACCAGCTTGGGTAACGATCACGTGAGATCACGGTCTTGATATCAACACCTCTCTACTGCCTTTGCAACATCATTTCCATGGTGGTATCTATGAACCCCGGTCTGTCACTCATGAAGAAAGACTTAAAGACGCGCCCTCTCTGTTAGGCCCGGGTTCGACACCACATTCTCCAAACGGGCGAAGGAAACCTCAGAGATGGGTAGCAATTTGGAGGAATCTGTCCACATGGCACATGGCATTGTTGTTAATTAATGAATGAACTAGTTAATGAATTAGTTCATTGTTAATGTCATTGTTATCGCTTGTTTTATTGGAAGGCTTTGCTTTACTTCAACGTTATCTACATTCAAGGATCATATTTTAAATGATTATTTCGGGGTGCGTACGGGGAGACACCTTCTGTAACATGAGCTCAGTTTGACGTTGTTCCAGTTCTTTACACGGGACACACACTAACACTACACTACAAAAGGGGGTTTGAGCAGTGTAGCGTACCTCCTTAAATACCCCCCCCCCCGGCATCGTGCATATCAGATGGAGACGCGCGTGACGTCGCTGGCCAACGCCCTTCATCCGCGTCCCATTAAGCCGTCACCCAAACAAATCACCCGTGGGTGCAGCGTTACACCGCCGGCACTGGAGAAGCAGGCTCTCCCTTTAATAATGGATGACGGTGTTGGAAGCGTTTGGTGTGGTTTAAGGACAAGGTCACTCAGGGGGGAATCTTGTAACTCCCGTATTGTAAATATTGGAACATTGGATTAGCGGTGATACAAGATTGACCTAGGCCCTGGTCGTTATTATTATTTACTTCTCCGCGCTAGCGTGAAGGAGCATATCCCGACCAAACACCTTTTTTGTGTGTGTGTGTGTGTGTGTGTGTGTGTGTGTGTGTGTGTGTGTGTGTGTGTGTGTGTGTGTGTGTGTGTGTGTGTGTGTGTGTGTGTGTGTGTGTGTGTGTGTGTGTGTGTGTGTGTGTGTGCGCCCTCACTCTGTCAGCCAACTAAATGTTAAGAAAATGAAGTACATTCATTGTATTTAATGAATGTACTGAGCTGTTTTTTGTTTTTTTTCTGTTCTGACCTGTAGGCGAAGAGGACATAATCCCTGAAGGAGTTGCTGGACAGGACGATGGAGCGGTCCTTATGAATGGCCTGGGCCTCCAGCTCTATGTGGAAACAGCACAGCAGGGAGCACGCGGCAGCCAGGTCAAACACCTAGAGAACACAAGAGCAGCACACCGTCACCCCAAAGCCACCCTCAGCGCAGCCACTAATGTTAAAGTAGCAGTCGGGGTAATGGTAAAGTAGTGGTAACGTTAAAGTAGCAGTAGCTGTAATGTTAAAGTAGCAGTAGTAGTACTAGGCATTGTGGGAGTAGTAGTTATGGTGTTGAATAATCTACGACGGCGCTACCACAACCTTGACAAGACGACTTCCGTCGTAGAACGCCACAAGCAGCTGTCCCTCGCACGTGGTGGTCACGATGGGAACGTCCACCGAGTCCTCCTCGGAGTACATGACCCGCCCCGTTTCTATTTCTATCACCTGGATGGTCACAAGATGGTGCCAGTTAGCGTAAATGTGTGTGTATATAAAAGTTATCACTCCCCCAAACCATAGCTTTTTGATGAGCCGAAATCGGCGTTACTTTGAGGCGGACAGCCTCTTGCTCTCGTCACAGCTCCAGAATCGTACCTACAACGCCTTTTTAAAAACACATCAGAACAAACGGTCGACCTGCAGGCTCTGTCCCGTGCAGACGACGAGCACGCTGTCGTCCAGTCCCAGGGTCAGGTGGTCGGCCGCCACGCCCCCCAATCCCCCCAGGCTCCTGACCACGCCCCCCTTCTCCAGGTCCCACAGATGGATGTCTCCGTCCGCCGCGCAGGAGACCGCCACCGAGGGCCCCCGCCCCCCTCCCAGGGCCGTGATGCGGGACGAGTGACCTGTGATGGAAGGGTGCAGGAGTGACTACAGGGGGTTGGGGGGGGGGCGAAGTATTTGAGCCAAATCCTTCGCAGTCCAGAATTAACAATCAGAATGTCTTTCATCTGCCAGGGTGGAAAAATCGACTGGGCCAGCAATTGTTTTCAAACAGCAGCCAGATATTTCTTACATGCCAATTGGTTAAATCTTAACTGCCATTGGCTGGTGGCTAGGTGTCGATTTTGGCCCCTGATCATTGCCCAGTCACTTTTTCATCCAAATTTGTTTGGAGTTGATAAAAACATGGATGGGATCCATGGACTTGTATACTCCAACTTATTTACTCAGACTAGAAGCTGGGGGATGTGTCTAAACCACAAAACAATGGACGGGATGCGTACCGTGTTCTTGGGCAGAGCGGTTGAACTATTAACACTTAAACCGTCTCAAACTCATGTCCAACCACAGTCTTGGGGGGTGTTTACCTGCCAGGAGGTGGTGTGTGAGGCCACCAGGGGGCAGTAGGCAGGCGTAGGAGGGCACCAGGACTGGCAGAGGGGAGTGGGCACACTGACTCAGCAGGGTGTGGAGGTAGCTGAACTTCAGTGGGTCACCTGTATATAAATGAAATTCGTCAGGTCTCCGTCAAATGCCCTGATGTCCGCCATAATAAACAGGGGTTATAATGTTGTACCGGGGGCCACTGGTTTGTCTTCAGCCAGTATTTGTCCCAGGCGTCCTATGATCTGGGAGGCCAGTTGACACGGGTCCTCCTCCAACACTGTCCGGGACAGCGCTAGCGCCCCTGCTAGGACCTCCACATCGGCAATCACCCTGGCGACAGGAAGGACACGCACTCAGTCCATTTTGGAGGGAATTCAGAATCATGGAAAGCTGTACATCTAGGGATGGAGAGAGGAATTCCAAAAGACTGGGTCCTCAATTCCGTCAAGTCAATCCCTTACAATAACGCATCAACTGTTTAATTCAGTGAGCTTGTAAGTGGCCTATTTTTATTTAAAAGCCTGTCCTTGCCAATCGGTGTTTAACTCCTTTGTTCTGGTCCATTTCCCGGGGGGGGGGGGGGGTTAAATTCTCAATCAAGAATTGATCCCATCAATGCAATCACGTGGAATCAGACCCAGTTTTCCATCCCTTATCCAAACCTGTGTGTTCCAGGGGACCCAGCAGGTAGCGGTGAAGCCCCCCCCCCCCCCCCCCGTGGACTCACTTGTCGGGCAGCACGGCGTACTTCAGCTCCTCCTCCACGTCCAGGACCGACAGGCCCTGCAGCTTGTGCAGCAGGAAGTCATAGCGGAACACGCACTGCGTCATGAAGGGCACGATCTGCCCCGAGCGGACCAGGTGGAACGGCAGGCCGTGGAGCTTCCTCAGGTTGAACACCTGGCTCTCGGCCACGCCCTCTCCCTCGCCCTCATCCCCCTCCTCCTCCTCCTCTTCGTGCCCCGCCCCCCGCCGCCACGCCAGCGGCTGGAACGTGGCGGCGCGTCGCGTTCTCTCGCCGTAGTACTCGGCGTAGTCGGCGTGCGCGGCCTTGCGGGAGTCCTCCGTCTTGAGGTAGCGGTCGGCGCAGACGCGGCCCAGGGCGGAGTGGCTCCAGCGGTACACCCACGTCCCGTCCGTCCGGACCTCCCTGAGGTGGGGGCCCAGCGCACGCTTTAGCCGGGCCCACAGGATGTAGGGCACGCGGGAAGGGCTGGTCGTGGAGGAGCGGGACGAGGCTATCTCCTGGAGGACCTTTTTGTCTTTGGCCAGCAGGCCTAGTAACTCCTGAGGATGGAGATAATAGTAATAATACTGATCTGTCAGCTAAATCCCTTCTTTTTACGAATGGAGGGCACAAGAAGGTGTATAGTTTGGGTCGTTACCATTGTGGTCAGACACAACGACTCCACTCAAGATCTTTTCTTCATGGTATCAGTCTCATTTGATAGACCAACTCATGCTCAAAGTAAACCAAATCATGTGTCCATCATGTAAGAACACATTTCTAATTAGACCGCCTTCCTCTGGACCTTACAGACAGACACAAGTGATATTGGGAGGCCCTTTAATGATTTTGGGAGTTTCGGGGCCCTCCCAAGGGCCAGATATATATACATAGACTGCTTCGACCCTTTTATGTGATATTTGAGAGGCAAGACTTGCCTGTAAACGGATGAGAGCCAACAGGGGAGCTGCGTTTTTTTCATTGATAAAACCACTTGAAATTTTTGACATTTCTCGACCGATATCGACGAGCTGTTTTTAACATCCATATAAACCGACCTCTTCCTCGCATCCTCCCCGCGAGACGGCCATGAGCGCGCCCAGGCGCCTCACCAGCTGCCCCCCGTGCTCCCTCTCCAGCCGGGCCAGCAGGCCCAGGTAGAGGCCCTCCAGGGGGGTCGCCAGGGGCCCGCCGCCGCAGTAGGACGTCCAGAGGCGGCTCTCCCAGAGCGCGGCCTCCAGGTAGAGGGGGGCGGGGCAGGACTCGCAGGCCTCCAGGAGCAGCTTCCACTGGTCGCCGCGGAGACGCCGGCCGCACGCCTTCAGCCCGCGCTCCAGGCCTGTCTGGATGTCGGGGCCGCTGAGGGGGGGGATGGGCAGCACGGCGGCGTGGGGAGACTGCTGAGGAAGAGACACCGCAGGAGGTTTGATGAGTGACTCGGGTTTGGCGCTTTTGTTGGCGTCGGTGTTCGGAAACATGTGAATATCATCGACACTGTGTAAAGATAGTGTTTATTGGGCTATTATTTATGCTCTATTATTCAATGTATTTGGCTTTGTGGCTGCGTTCTCCTGTTGAAAAGTTCTATAAATACCAAAAAAACGATTGTTGCCAAACTGGATTAATAGATCCCAACCTCAGCCCTGACAATAATGACCAAACTTTTGCCTCAAGTTACAGTTATGTTAGAGCCAAACTGATATTAACCTATATTATTGTATTATATTAACCTATATTATCGATTATAATAATTATATTAACATCGTATTATTCAAATTGTGGGGATGGTGAGGGTGATGCATTCTATTCTACTCATACGATCGTAATTATCGTCGTGACGAAAACGAAAACCATCAAGGTTATTCATCTTCACACGAGTCCCCTCGCCGACCTGCAGGGCGACGGCGGCGGCCGAGCCGGCGGCGGCCGACACGAGGAGGTGGGCGTGGGGGGGCAGGGGCCCCTTTAGCCAGGACAGGTCTGCAGCGCGCTCCTCCGACAGCTCGTCCAGGCCGTCCAGCAGCAGCACCGAGGGCCTGGCGGAGGACCCGCGGCCCAGCAGAGAGAGGAACTCGCCCTTCAGCTGGGGGAGGCCCTGCACAGAGGAGAGGTGTGGTAATAGGGGAGCAGAGGGCGGGTGCTGGGGGAGCATCAGGTCTTCGCTTGCTGAGTCAAGGCCAGGCCTCAAGCACAGACCCCCCCCCCCCCCACCCACCGCTTTCATAAGCATTTCCCTCGATCCGATCGAGGGAAATGCTTATGAAAGCGGTGGGTGGGGGGGTGGGGTCCTCTCCTTTGACCTCCTACGACGTCAGCTCACCAACAAGAGCTCTTTTAGCTCCCAAACGGCTCTTCACACCTTTGATAATTCAGCCAAATGTCAGGCCGTTCTGACTTATGATTAGCATGTGTATGCCAATAATCCCCTAATTCAATGCATCCTTTATACTGAAGTATTCAAAAGTAAAAATTATATTTTCTAATATCAATTAATTGCTGTAGCCGATTGTTTTCATTGCATTTACCAAAAAAAAAAAATGAGTGAGAAAAATGAGAATACCCAAACCGGTAAGTGTCAGCAGCATCTTTGTCATTAAACGTTGTCAAGGTGACATGTGCTCTTGTGAAGTGCTGTCCCAATCCCGTATATATTAGTCCTTAGTCCTCAGGTCTCACTTTGGGATTGGGCCATTCTGTCTCGTTGCCACGGTGAGTGACACAAGAGGTTCTTTCTGCCTACTGCCACTCAGAGCTTTCGTTGCATCCTTGGACTAAGCTAACAAGAGGCCCAACCGGCGCCAGCTACTTAATGAATTATAGTTGTGTTTTCTGTAAGCACGTTCCGGGGAAGGTCAGTGCTTCATCGAGGTACATTAATGCAGTCAAATGTAAACATTTGAATTACAGAAAAGAATATTCATATACATGTACATAATAAGAACCTATCCATTCAGATCGTGGGATATGACACATTCATTTCGGTATGAACTATTGATCTGAACGTTGCACAGTGATCAAGTCCGGGGGTGTGTGAGTAGTGCAGGCATCAGCACCACATCCACACTGAACCGGAGATGGATGTTTACTAGGGTATGGACACCCGGGTACCGTAGAGAGCTGGCTGTGAGGGGCAGCAGTAGGCCTGGGCCAGCTGGAGACACAGACTCTGCAGGACCAGGCGGATGTTCCTGCTCTCGCCGGTGAGGCCGATGAAACACACGACCTCCACGGCTCTGAGACCCAGGGGGAGGGAGGGGGAGGAGGGGGAGGGAGGGGGAGGAGGGGTTTTCAGGGACACCTTGTAGAACGCACTCCTTTGTTTGTATATATTCAGTGTATCTGTGAGCATATCATTTATAATATTCAAATATTATTGATTCCCAGGACAGGAAATAAAGGCAGGAAAAAGGATAGCAGTTGTAGAAAATCAAAAGGAAAAATATGTTTATTTTATAATTTAAACGAGAATCAAAAACAAAACAATATAAGGCAGAAAATACATGATAAATATATTGAATATATAAAAACATAATATAATGCAGCATGTTATGGTGAGGGGTGGGGCTCACCCTAGGTAGACGAGTGCAGAGCAGCTGTGAGGCCCTGGCCAGGACGCAGCTCTTCCCCGAGCCAGGAGCCCCCAGCAGCAGCAGGGGCCCGCGCCCCGAGGTCTCTGCTGTGGCCCTCTGTACCTCAGACAGGAAGTCCTGCCTCAACAGGCACTTCCTGGCCCTGAGAAGGGTCCCCACACCAAGCCGTTAGCATACTGGAGTTGTCTATATACTTAATATTTAAACTAGGTAAAAGGTGCGGTAACTAAAGTTTTAAGAGCTTTTATTTTAGTGCTATTTGTTAGAAAAGGCTTACTGTGGGGTATTATGGAGTGAAATGCATGATGATGATGATCTCTGACCAATCAGGGCATCTCTTTTGTGATTGGTTTGAATCCATCTTGCCTATCAGTCACAGTTACGTGAAATGCAATACATCTAGGGGACGTTTAGCTCTTTTCCTTCTATCGCTATTTACTACTCTCGTATCTAACCTACAGCCCCTCTAAAAACAGATTAATGCATTTACGTGCAAGAGAACAATACGATAACGGCTGCCGTGTTTCAAATTAACTTCCATTACTATTGCATGAGTAGAGAACGGTTCTAAGAGACTTCCCCTTTGAGAGAGTGAACCACAGTGTAGAGGAAACAGATGGTGACCCATGGTCAGAGCGGGTCCACTCACAGGGCGTCCCGGTGGTCTCTGTGGTACTGGACCTCCTCCCACAGCCTGCGCTTCACCTCTTTCCTCCGGACCACGTCAAAGGGCTCCCGGGCCTGGCTCACCACCAGGGCTCTGGCGGATGGAGATCACCAGAATGCAGCATACGCAGCCGTTAACCTCTATGGTGTGGATATTTCATCCAAATGTGTCGATGCTTTAGTATTTGGCGTTTTTGTGCGACACAGCGATATGTGGCGCACCAAAATGAATATTTAGGTTTGACATTACGATGCCTTGCAAGGTTAACCTGATGGTATTGATAGGTGTTGCTGGTTGTTGATTGGTCACACTTAAAAGTCACATGACTCTGGGAGGGGCTGGATGGATGGGGGCGGAGCTAACAGGGCATTCCAAGTGGAGGGAGATTCAAGTAGGAAGTGAGTGTGGTTGGAACAGGGAATGGTTTTGCCGGCACCTTCACTTCAAAGTGACCTCAATGGATTCCCCAGCTTGTGTGTGTTGTGGAGTCTTCCCTAGAATCATCACTTTTCGCTTCTATCTACTGATTGGGATTGACTTGCTTCAAACGTCCCCATTTCCCATCTCCTTTCCTGAACTGGTGAGTTCAACCCGTTTGGATGCTTTTACTTTTTCCTCTCGCTATGCAGATTGCTATTTTGGAGGATTATCCAGACCATTCTTAATGAGCAGATACTTTGTTTGCTTTTTTTACATTCTGCTGAGGTTTTGAGTTCCTTTTGGCATTTTTGAAGAGATTATGTATTTGTGAATTTTGATGGGTATTTGATGGACAAGTTGAACATTACTATTTGAATGAACTGTTTTGGTCTGAAGACTTTGGTCCCAATGTCTTTGTGTTGGCATATGTTTTAGAATACACCATTTTCACAGAGACTTAATCGTAGGGCAAACCTGATTATGGGTCTGCTCCCCATATGACCCAGGTAGCAGAATAAACTAGTGACGATATGTCTACCAAACGTGCTCTGGTAGATAAAGGAGCAGACCCATAATGAGTGTGATGAGAGAGCTGTGTCTGCCCGACGCTGACTCCTCGGTGAAAGAACCGCCAGCTGACTGACTGTAAGGCTGCCTACTTGTTGAGGGAGCTGAGGGTCGTCCGTTTGAAGTGGGCGCAGATACGCTCGGTGTAGAACTGGTGGGACCGGTTGTGTTCGGGGTCCAGGCCCCTGCGGCCCCAGCCCACGTCCCTCTCGTAGATGTTGGTGTGGCGCAGCTTGATGGTGAGAAACAAGACAAAAAGCAGCCACAGGTCAAATGCGTAGAGGTAAGAGACAAGCCCCTTGATAGGGGAACAGAGGCATTAGTTAGCTATCATCCAGCAATTGGTCTCACGCTCACAGGCAATACAGCACATCTCTGGCAGGGGACGTCTTTTATTGACTTTTATTTCATTTTATATAAGGAGCTGAGGTATTATTTTTGTTGTCTCAGTACAAAGACGTGTGTGTGTGTGTGTGTGTGTGTGTGTGTGTGTGTGTGTGTGTGTGTGTGTGTGTGTGTGTGTGTGTGTGTGTGTGTGTGTGTGTGTGTGTGTGTGTGTGTGTGTGTGTGTGTGTGTGTGTGTGTGTGTGTGTGTGTGCGTGTCAGACAGTGGAGTCTTTATGCGTGTACCCCTGCATGTTCCCAGTAGCCTAGTGTTGACCACCAACCCGACATCAAGCCAAGAACAATCATCTAGATCAGACGTGTAGCAACTGCCAAGTGTGTAGTGTGTACCGCCAAATTCAGCCTGACCTTTTTAAAAGTCGCCTAGTGTACAGCAGCCTTTAGCGTCATACCACGAGTGACCTCTGCCTCCGTACCTTATCATACACCCGGCCCATGAACCTCTGATGCGCGGCGGCCAGCGTTGTGTTGACCTGCGGCCGTCCCTTCATCAGGTCCACGTAGCGCGCGGCGTGCTCGTTCTTCAGGTTGTAGTACAGGTCTGGGATCAGCCTCTTGTAGCAGTGGCAGTGCTGCTCCGGCGGGCAGCCGTCTCCGAGGGAACGCAGACCCTCCTCCGTCTCCCAGTCCAGGACTACAACAGACGGACATCACTGCATTGAAGAGTGGGAGTTTGGTATCAATTAGATCAGAGGTTCCCAACTTGTGGGACGGTTGCCACCAGAGGTATGCGAGGGACCCCCCAGTGGTGTGCCATGAGTCGGAATAAACCATTTATAAAATTAATCGGAAATGATATAGATCTTATGATTTGCAATGCTTTTTTATTACTCCTACAATGGGCTGAACTGACTGTCGTCATTTAGGAAGTTGACAACTGAGTACCCCTTGTAGTAAATTGTGTTTAACTGATAACATTTATAAAGTAATCCTCATGGCGGAATGATGGAACTGTCAAATAATTGCTGCTCCAATATCGCTGTGGCATCTAAGATAGTGACGCGTTGGTTAATAAGTGGGCGGTTTGGTGCGAACCATGGTTGTCGACGGAGTGCTTATACAGTGAGTCAGACGTCTGTCTGGGTCAGACGTCTGTCTGACCCAGACAGACGTCTGACCCACGTATAACATGCAGAACTGTAGGCAGCCACATAAGCGCTTTACCGCGTATAAATGGATACGATTACTCTCTGGCGCCCCCTACCCGTCTTGAGCAGAGCTGCGGCCCCCTCCTCGCCCAGGGCAACGGTTCCCCCCCGCTGCAGCACCCACCAAAGCCGCTGGCTCGTGGCGCCCCAGTCCTTCACCGCCTGCCGCCTGCGCTGCCCGTCCTGGCTCAGGATGTCTGGGTGATGGGTGCTTTAAAACAAGCAGAGGCCCCGAAGCAAAGGCGTTGAATAGTTAAGGTACTGGATGCTGGGATAGCAGCACTAGATTGGGAAGCACTATCTCGGTTTGGCTCTGCTAATCGGAAGGATGGATGCAGTACCTTGGTTTTCACTATAGGTGGTGCTGTTGCGGAGCTGCAACAGCACTTTATGAATACAATCAAGTTATTTAAAGAAAAAAAAAAACATATATGTAAGTAAAATAGTAGTAGGGTCAGAAGATACAAATTTGAGATCTCGGCTTATTCATAAAAAGTGAAAACACAAAATATCATATGGGGTGTCCAATTGATATACACTTCGTGTCACAATAACGAATATCAGAGAATAAACAGAACAACAGCCTCCGTGGGAGACTCAACCCTCCCCTGCCCGCCTGGTTCATACCTGATGGGGAGCAGGCGGTACACCGGGGGCAGGCGGTTCTCATCCAGCCGGTACCACATGCGGATCAGACCCAGGTCTTTGTCCAGGTCCCCCCAGCTCCTCTCCAGGAGGTCCTCCCCCGTCCCGGAGACGGAGCTCAGGGAGATCTCGCCGCTGGGCAGGAAGGAGGAGGAGGAGGAGGAGCTGGCGGCTTGCTCGCCGAAACTCAGGAAGCCGTGGGCGTGGGCGTCGTACGCGGGCTCCGCTGCGGGCCCCACCGGGCTACCACCCGGGCCTTGGGACCCCCTCCTGACGGAGAGCTTCCTCAAGGAGGCCCTCTGGCGGTCCCGCTCCATCACCCCCACCACCGCGTCCAGGTCCTCGCGGGACACGGTGGACGGGACGCTCTGCTCCTCGTGCTTCTGACCCAGGAACAGCTGAGCGGGTAGACATGACGACAATGTGGTGACTAGGATCAGGGCGGATTCAGAGGTTTATAGAGCAGAGGTAAACACATAGTAGACCCCCCCCCCCCCCACTAGTGCAGTGGGGGAAAGTCCTGCCATGTGTTTGGGTGAGCCTTCCCCAGAGCTGGGTCCGTCCCCCTCACACACAAGTCCCTCTAGAGGCTCCATGTGGCTGACAGAATATATTCTGGATATACTCTGTATATAGCAGGAAGTACTCTGACGAAATGATCAATTGTATCATGATATATATACTGTGGCAGACGCCAAGGAGGAGTGAGGGGATTGGGGGTTGGAAGGAGACATTTGGCGACTTGCTGGCTCCACCCCCAACCCATACATGGACTTCCTCCAATTAAGGAGGCAGGCCTGAAGGCCATTAGGGTAGAGTGCTTGCTTTTAAAGAGAAGAGGAGGCTACCACAAGCCGGAGCTAGGGCTAGCAAGCTACAGGCAGGATCTGTGGGTACGACCTCAGAGGGGGAGCATCTTAGTGAGCTACTGGGAACAACCAGGACGACTTGCTCTGAGCCCTCACCACAAAGTTGGGCCCCGGGGTCTCCTGGCACCGCCGGATGGTCTCCACGTGGATCCGGGCGGTGTCGTGGCGGTTGGCCGTGGGGCCCCCCACCCCCTGACGCAGGTCCACCATCCGGAAGTCGAAGCCCCTCCGCTTACAGTGACGGTAGAGGGCGGGGTAGACGCTGTCCATCAGGGCACACCTCTCCGCCACGGTGTCTTACACGTGGGAGCACATGCACGACACACACACACCACACGCACACGCATGCACGTATGCACGCACAGCACGCACACACATGCACGCACGCACGCATACAAAAGCACACACAAAAGCACACTCACACACACAAAAGCACACTCACACACACAAAAGCACACTCACACACACAAAAGCACACTCACACACACAAAAGCACACTCGCACAAAAGCACACTCACACAAGAGAGAGTAGCCGCCTCAATTCAAAGTCTTAAACCGTAAGCATTAGTCTCTGAATGACTACTTCAATGCCAATTCCATTAACTGCTCAAGTAGCTGAGGTTATTTGAATAGTATAGCAACATCTTTTTTTTCTCTATCAGAGCTGTCCCCATAATTGCTTCAAATTTACCAAAAATGATCAGCCTCATCTTTCTGATTTGATGATCAGATGTTTTTTGGTCGATGCTCGTTGGGGGATATAGTTTAGCCCAGATACATTATCTAAGCCGGCGGGTATTGGATCAACGAGGTGCCGCCACTTGTGATGCTGTTTCTGCATCCGCCCCTTCCCACCCAGGTGTGACCTCACCTTTGTACCCGCCACATATGTACACAATGAACCGTCTCTCCTGGCTGGGAGAGGGCGGAGCTTCCTGTCCACCGGACCTCCCCCGACACACGGAAGGGCCCAGACCCACGCGCCTCGGCCGCCGTGGCAACAGGCAGCTCTCCGTCGCGTCGCTCCCGTCGGAGCCGGCCGACGGACGAGGCCCACTCTCGTTGGACGTCGTCGTGGCGCCCGCACTCTCCCCGGGCGCCGGCTCTTCCTCCTCCCCGTCCTCGTGGCCCAGAGCCGCCATGCTTCTGATGAGGACCTCATTTGAGCCGTGCGGTTCGGGTTGATCGGTCAGGGACTTGATGCCGCTGAGGGCCTTACGCTGTGGTGGGTGCCATCAACAAGAGGGAGAAGTGGGTCTCTTTATAGTGCTGGTGGAGGAGGGTTGGAACAGGAGTAGGTCTGGTGGTCTTGCTTAGGGGTTGAGTCAGGGTTTGGCCAGTCCTCCTCTGACTGTGATTCTGTCATGGCTGTTAAAGGTACTGTCTGTTGGTTTGATTTAATTGAATGTAATTTGTAAAAAAAAAAAAATGGAAAGCTATCGCTAAGCTGTGTGATATATCTATTTTCTGTTGACTGCCACTGCCTCTGTATGAGACAATTTAGATTTATGACAACTTCTGTCTCATTTATGCTGGTGTCTACTCTAAAACCATCATCCGTTGAACTCTGCGTTCCTCTCTGCAATGCAACGCTAATGCTGGCAGAACAACATACTGTAGTCATTTTTCCAGGATTTGTGTTGTGCCACATAGTATTATTCCGCCATTGTCCAAGTCATAATCAAGGTTTATTTTCATACATCAATCAGGACCTCTCTTCCCTGATTCGTTTGGTGAACCCTCCTTGACTTTTAATAACAGGTGCCTAGATGCAACTATTGTCAATGTCTCAGATACGAGGGCGAGGGGCTGTTCCCTTGGGTTGTTTACTTTTAAAGGCTTGCTCTCTAACCCTCTAACCTACAGCAGCTTTAAGTGCTATGTTAAGACTTGCTTTACAAACCAACATATGTCCTGCGGTTAAAAATATATTACAACAGTAGGTGTAATTTTGTTACAGCCATACCTCTTGAGATTACAAACATTGCCTATAGCTACCATCTGGAGTTTATTGGAGTTCATTTTGTAAGAAGGCAGCCACAGGCTGACACCAATCAATGCAGTGTGTGTGTGTGTGTGTGTGTGTGTGTGTGTGTGTGTGTGTGTGTGTGTGTGTGTGTGTGTGTGTGTGTGTGTGTGTGTGTGTGTGTGTGTGTGTGTGTGTGTGTGTGTGTGTGTGTGTGTGTGTGTGTAAAGATAATTGGAAGATAGAAGTAGATACATCCCCCTGTGATATACTGCGGTTATTTTAGATTTAAAGATCCTGTAGTCTCTCCATTTAGGTCAAGGCCAGCCGGTGAGTTGACAAGGTGTTCAGGCGTGATTAGACATTTCCCTGGTGACTGACGTTACATGATTAGGTCACCACTGTAACCTCACCTTGTAGAAAGGAGCTTGTGGTGTACCGAGCAGGTGCAGCACGTCAGTCTCTGTGTAAGGTGAGAGCGGATTATTGTGTCCAAGACGCTGCTGCAGGGTGAAACAATGGCAGGGGGAATCAGGGATTAGGCTTGTTATAGTGTTGGGTGTATCTAGGGCCTCCAAGACATAACACAAAACACAAAACGTATTGTATATCATTTTTACTTTTGGATTGTTTTGACAATGAGATTTCATGACCTTATACCTCTGATGCACATGGATAAAAAAAAATTAATGAATGAATTGATCTAAGAAAATGTAACACAATTTTAAAAGCAACTGCAACATCAACATTATAGTTATCAACAGGGAAGTTTGGTAGGTATTTGGGTCTCTTACTCTGAGGTAATCCTCGATGGAGCGCTCCGTCTCTAGACTCAGTTTTGGGACATGCATGTTTTTCCACTACAATACAAAAACACACATACAAGAAGATACTGCTGTTAACACCTTGGGCAAATAAAATAGGTTTAATACTTCAATACTTCACAACAAATCACCTTGTTCGTTGTCCTACTGGTCTTCTTCAGCGGACCAAAGTCTGCGAGACAGTTGGAGAAGAAGAGCTCGTGCAGTCTTTGAGACGCACTCTGCCTTTCTGTGCCCCCCTAGGTGATTCACAGGGGATGATGGGTCTTGTGTTAGCAACTGACACTCAGACTAGCAGGGATCGATTGTTTTGGAGTATTTAATGGTTACATGGAGAGGGAGATTTTTTTGCTACGATAAAACACAGGTCACCTGGCACAGCGAAGTGGGACCGTTGGGAATGGCTGGTAATCGTATAACTCGTTTGTCCTCCTGCAGGACAAATTGTAACACTTTAATGTTCGCCTGTGGTGGTTTATTTTGGTAGGATGATGTATTTATTTGCATTGAAACACACTCAATATCCATGACATTAGGACTGTTACCCCCAACCCCCTTAAACACGGGACTTCAAGTTGTTAAACTATTAACGCGCTTCTATAGGAAATTAAACTGTTATATTGCCTAAGGTATACCTACGATTTGGACCATTGCATTTGAAAGTACCCGGGCAGCAACATAAATTACTTTAATTTACAAAATAGCTGAAGGCGTATAATCAGACTCGGCTCATTTACCTTTCTCCTCTTGTGTATTCCGTTCCCAGGGCCGCTGTCCATGGTGCATGTTATTGGGACGAGTCTACAGTAGGCTATGCGCTCCCCAGCTGTCCTAGCCGACGTTGCTGGGAGAGAATTTATGGGCGGAGTTCTCGTGCAGCGCTAAACGCATGCCACAAGCGAACTTTAAATGTTTATGTAGCTTAGCCCAGTGATGCATGTTAGTGGAGACAGATGGGTGGCATTCAGTCAGTATAGGCTACTTACTTATTTCAATATAAAAGGAGTAAATAGAGAAATATTTGTATCCTATTCTACTATTCAGGTTTGATAACCTGGCAATAACGGCAAACAAACATTGTAATGAATATACCTTTAACTGAATGAAGTTGTTTTTATTGGCATGCGTTGAACAAAGCCAATAAACTTAAAGAATTTCCGACACGAGTCAAAAGTGCACATTTGTTTTTTTTATTTTCCATAAAAATGTGAACTTTAAAGGGGGACCGGACCACACTCTTGTCAAATAATGAAATGGGTTTTTATAGTAATAAATACTACGTAAAATATTGAGTGCATCCTTGCCATCAGGTTGCTTTTTAAATCACTGGAGGACTCCATGTAAGCATCCTAGGACAACAATGGCAGTGGTGCACATCCATCTTCCATATGACAACACCGTCAACTGACTCGATGTCTCATCCAGTAACTGTTCCCCCTCCGCCTAGCCCTCCACCAAAAGCGGTATCAAAACGTGAATAAAACCAAGCACTCGGGGAGGGAGAAAAGCACAAGGTTTGTTTGTGAATCTAAAACCCTCTTTGATAAGAAGAATTCCTAAACAGCCGTGCGACACCTACACCTCACAGAATGGCTCTGGCCTCCGATCGAGCGCTGAAACGAGCGGTTTTACTTTAAACTTTGGGACTGCAACATTTTTCGAGGACTCGGTGGTCGTGAACGCAGCTTCTTGAGTTGCGAGCCGGGTGTCGTTGGATTTAGGGGGGGCCGAAACTGAATTCTGCACAATCCACTTCAATCCGTCTTGTAAACGCCCGGCACCTTAAATCCGCCCTCTTCTCTTCCACAGTATTCACCTAGTCGTTCATCCCTCCGGTTCTGCTAAGCTAAAAAAAACAAACAAAATAGTTAGAAGCAAAGTGTCAGACATTGTTTTCGTAATGAGATGTAAAATATATACATGAATACGCCCAGAAAGGTTTTTACTCACATGCTGGAAAATGAATCAGTCAGTGTAAACATATGCAAAGAAACGACAAAAATATCGACAGGTTAGATGACAGAACAGGTCATTTTTGTACATTGTCAACCTTTGCCATCTAGTGGAGTAAAGGGGAGAAACAAAATAAAAAAAACCTACCTTGATAACGTCACACCAGTCCCAGCCTCTGGGCAGATCGCCCTTGTTATCTGAAACGTAAACGACAGTTTAATCCACTGCTTCTTCACTGAATCCCTGCAATCATCTTTGAGCTGGAACAGCCTTAGAATCTGAAATTAGAAATAATAAGATTTCAATTTACCCGTCCTACAAGTTATCCTCCTTTTTTGTGCTTTGGTGAGCTGCTCCTTTTTCTCCTTTTTCTTGCTCTCCGTCACTGCCGTGTCATTGGAGATCTGCATCCGGAAAGTAGATTTTGGTGATTAATATACTTTAAATATGATATGGGTCTCATGATATTGTCTGATCTCTTATCAAGCTAATTTATTTGTTTATCTCTTCCAGGCCTTAGCATTGCATTTCATTATTAGTTTACTAGTCAAGCCAAAGTTAAAGGGGCAGTCCAATGTTTCAGCACATTCAGGCTACCGTTAGGGTAGTTGGAACGAGTTTTAAGGGTGAGATTACACCCTTAAAACTGCATTTACGTGTATATCCATCATGTCTTTCTCTCTGCCTGTGTCCCAAGTGTCCCTTTTCACAGGGACTTCCAACACCACGTACGTGTGTTGTCTAAGAAGTGTAGGCATACTCTCACCTCAGAGGTATTTCGCACACCTGGAATTCTGTTTGTAAAACCCTGAACACCCACGTTTCCATCTAGAGTTCTGGCTATTCATCACCGTTCTGGCCTGACTGGCGGAAAGTTTCCGATTCTTACTACCCCGGAAGTATCTCAAAAGGACTAGGCCCACAAAGTCCAGCAAGGCCACCGACCACGGCGGTGACGAAGGGCTGATGGTCCTCCATGAGGCTCTCCTGGTTCTCCTTGGCCCACTCAAACAGCGTGTACATCATGGCCTCGCCCAGGCTGGCCTCTGCCTGCTCCTCCACCTTGGAGACGATCTGCTGCTTCGTCAGTGAGGAACTGTGGACGTAGAGTTGGGAGGGGTGAGGAACAGTTGGTAAGAAAATAAGAAGTGGGTTTTTGATTTGATCTTAAACGAGGTCTACATGGTTCAACCGTTGTGGATTTCATTCGGGAAATGTCCAGAGTTTGATTGGTACTCACATTCTGTTATTAAAAAATGCAACTAGGGATATTTCAGGGGCGGTAGCTGGGTAGGATTCCGGCCACGTGAAATCAAGAATGAAGGCTTTGGTGTCATCCAGTTCTCCCACCTGTGTTGACAGAAACTCGTCACTCGTATAGCAAAAGGTAACGCGATTTAATTTCCATCATATACATTACATTACATTGATTCAACAAGTGGCCAACTCACCCTGTACTGAAAGGACACAGGGCTGATCTCTTTGAAACACTCATCCCCTTCGTAGATGGAGCGGAGAGCCTCCAACTCCATCTAAAAACACATTAAAACAACTGGTTAAGTGAGGAGACGAGCTGACCAGTTTGGGATGCACATGGTTTTCACAAATGTATTCAAATCAAGAGTAGAGCTGAGATTCTTTTAGGAAGGACATGTCTATCGAGGTTCCCCTTCGCGACGGTCCGGTAGTCAAACTAAACACAAACAGCCTTTAAACACAATGATAATTACTTAGCGACTAGTTAGCTGGCTAGCAACACGCATTATCACTATACCTCTTGATCCTCGTTGGCTGTCATCTTCTGTCAGAAGCTGACTGACTCTAGTGTACTTCTAGAGTCCTTTTTCGAATAAAAACTGTAATACGTGAAGTTACCGTCTCATTACTGTAAACAGAAGTTAAGGTTCAATATACATTTTCTACTATCAAAGCCGAGTTGACGAGTGGCCAGTACCGTGATATGTACGGCGCATGCGTACTATACATGAACTCTGAACCCTATGACAACTCCGCCTATCAATAAGTGGCAAAGAGGATTTCTATTTGTCAATATTATTCATGTTTGTCACATTATTATTGATTCTACATGTTTTTATTATTTTAGCCGTGTTACCAGATTTGTTTAAACTTCGAACCATTAGCCACGCAGTGTGAGCGAAACGACCGTATAATGATTGTACCACTAGATGGCGCTTGGACTTCATTTTTCTAAATAGTTAGACTTGAAAGATGATGGTACATTTCTACAAGGTTAACTGCGAGAGATAATGTGTCTGGGAAATGCTGAGTGCACTCAATAGCCATGGTAAAATCACCTATCAACCCCACCCGAGTAAGCCAGCTTTGGATGTGAGCCTTTTGCAGCTATTTGTTGATATTGAAGATATAGGTCTGTCTGTGTGGTTGGGTGTTGAGGCTGGGCCAGACAGTGTGAAGGCCTGCGATGGTCTCACAATGCCAAGTAGTTTACACTTGATGCATCACATTTGGAGTAGTTTAGTCCTGTTATTGTGGTACCATATGTTCTATTATTCCCAGCGCTGTATATAGGCACTGATTTGATAGGCTTTATGATCAGAATGATCCCTTTTATTCTGATGCTGCATTCATGGTTGGTGTGGCTCTTATTGGACAAACCAAGATCACCAACTTGACCCCCCCCCCCCCCAGCCCCTGCTGCTGCATATGGAGTATGATTCGAAAGTAAATCAAAGCCAATGCAATGCCGTCTCCCATGGCCGTATTTAATACCTAGTATTAACATTTACACAAGAAGGGAAATGCTCCGAGCCCTTTTGTCAATTTCAGTCAAATTGGATTCAACCGTGTAGTTAATTGAAGGTAAAGCTGCCGTTTCCAGTCCAAGTGGAGACGGAATACTGAAGTTCATTCCCTCCCATCCGTGCCATGTGTTTTAACATTCCTCATGTTCGACGCCTTATGCTAGCGTGCAGATTGCCATCGCTAAATCGACTCCCAGATAATTGTTTCATGTCTGGTGTAGGCGTTCTGGTGTGTCACCCAATAATTAAATTTTACATTATAGAGAAACCAACATAAATATTAAGGAAATGTTCCATTTCTGAGAAGCGGTACAACCTAATCTTGACCCCCCCCCCCCTCTCATGGGTCCATGGTGATTTGGCTGGGAATGGATATTCCTGGCATGCAGCAGCAGGAATAAATTGTTGTTGTGCAATGCATGCTTTATTTCGTTATCAACCACCACAGATTTACACAATTATTACAATCTATAAATGCAACAAAACCTGAGACATTTATTCTACAAATTAGCTTGCATCGCTTGTTAACCAGGATAAAATAATATCTGAATAGAATAAAAAAAAGCTTAACCAGAAGGCCAACATCTTATTTTGAGTAATGCCTTGATTAAGATCCCTGGCTTGATTCCTGCCAAGCGACTGATGGATAAATGAGAGAGCGGGACTGTCATGTTTTGTAAGTAATTTAAACTAATGTAAGAAAAAGCATGGTCATTTCATTGGTTATGTTTTTTGAATGCAGCCCTTGAGATATGGGGCCCCTGGTTCTGGAGCCCTGGTTCTGGGGCCCCAGTTAACCCTTTGAGTCAGTCTGGAGTCAGCCACCCTTCATAATGTATTTGTATTCCCACTTTTAATTGAGCATGTATTATGTCGCGCACATTGTGCCAAGTTGGCTCGGTGCCATTCTGAGGAGTCTTATCTCTTTCGAGTGCGGCTCTTTGATAAAAACAAAATTTGAAATGCAATTACTGTACCTCACAGGCAGAATACAAGGCCTGTTATCACCACCCTCACTCTTAATTAACTTATCCGCTATGCAGATGATTTCTGCCCGAAAGGGGCACATTCTAAATTGGCACGGTTACTCTTGAGACCGCAATCCAAATGAAGGATTCTCTCTCACTCTCTCACTCTTACTCTCATTCCCCCTCTCTCTTTTCATACTGTTCCCCTCCTTTTCTCTCTTTCCCTCTCTCTTTCTCTCGCTCTCGCTCTATCTCGGTCCTCCTTCTTGCTCTAACAAGAAAATGTATAAAAACAGCAGCACTTCCAGGCTGCGAGAAACAGGGGGTACGTGTGGGTAGGTAGGTTTGACTGAAGGCGGGGAGGGGGAACCTGCAGCATAGCCCCAGTACTGGCTGTCATTGGGGGTTCAAGCTAATATCTGATTGATAAAACTGGGCCAACACGCCGAGAAGTGTGCTGGACTCCCCAGGCGGCACAGGTCTGCTATAAACATCAGCCCTAGACGCTACCAAATGTTTGCATTTTTATTTGTTGCAGACAGGAAGTCTCTCTCACTCACTCACACACACACACACACACACACACACACACACACACACACACACACACACACACACACACACACACACACACACACACACACACACACACACACACACACACACACACACACACACACTCATTTGACTTCCATTTCCAAAAAGGCAATACACAAAACGCCACAGGAACATACCAGGGTATAAATAAATGATTTGAAATTGGTAGGAGGCACGTTCTCCATCCTACAACCCGCCACGTTTTTTTTTTTTTTTGCAACCGTGTCCATATACACAGCATCTGCTGTAGATTTAAAACCAATGTTTCAACCCCTTATCTACTAAGCTCAGTGTCGGGACATTGTACCCCCTGTGGCAAACATCTCTAGTTTTGATGGGGTTCAGGGAGGGGGGGGGGGGTTGGGGCGGGGATGGGGATGGGGGTTGGAATGGGAGTTGGAAGAGTGTTTATCCTTTGAGGATAAGCCCAGGCATGGGCTCGCGCGTGAAATCATCTTCACCACACTGCTTGCTCTTCCTTTCCCTTGCCCCCCGTGGTTTCAGCGTGTATGCTAGCTAAACGACTGGTGAACCCCCCCCCCCCGCTCCAGACCTAGAAGGCTGATTTCTCTTCTGTTCACCCGGCAGGTGCACACCTATACGGTGTCTTCCTCACCGTGTTCAGCCTCCAGCCGTCCACGATATCCATCTCGGTCTACCTATAGAGCTGCTGAAGTGTGTAATGAATACGGAGGCCTGTCGGCGCATGCATCTCAAAGCCACTCCCGGAGGGCTCGATACCAAATGTATTTAGTACTTTTGGAATCAATGTTTTTATTGTTTTGTTGCCGGTAACGGGAGACCTAATTCCTTGTGTGCAGTTTATTCTGAAAAAGCAACTGAAAGAGTTGCTTAGCACCATGTATATTTAATTAACGTAAACGAACAGTGTGTAAATTAAACAAATGGGCTTTGGTGTATCGAGCCATGCTTGATTACGGACAACGCGCCACATATGGTTGCTCATTATTTCCAATTTCTCTCTGCGGTTATCATCAATTCCGGCTCGGCTCTTCTTACTTACAAGTACAGTACGAGCCCTCTTTGTACAGCAGAAAACAACTTATGCGCGCGCGTGTGTGTGTGTGTGTGTGTGTGGTGTGTGTGGGTGTGTGTGTGTGTGTGTGTGTGTGTGGGTGTGTGTGTGTGGGGGGGAATTGGTGCCACTGCCTAGCACATATAACATGATTGGGCTGTGTGTGTGTGTGTGTGTGTGTGTGTGTGTGTGTGTGTGTGTGTGTGTGTGTGTGTGTGTGTGTGTGTGTGTGTGTGTGTGTGTGTGTGTGTGTGTGTGTTTTAACACATGCACGCACACACACACACTAGTCATAAAGAAATGACAGTAGTCATCATTTAGAAGTTCAGCCAGGGCAGAGGCCCAGTGCTGAAACTGCAGCCGTGCTAAAACTACAGAAGAGGATGAGAAGAAATACTTAATTCACAGAAAAAGAAGACGATAGACATTATGCTTTATTGACGCAGGGAGCCTTGCTCTGATCTTTCCGGCCCCAGAATGGTTCTTTAGTATTCAAACAAACAAACAACAAGCCGATGTGCTTGAGTTTCATCAGGTGCCCCTGGGTCTTACCGGGCGAGACAACCAAAAGCCACATGAAGGACCGGGATCAACCTCTGATCCTCCCCTTCTGTGGCCCCGGCTGATGCTGGAGACTAAGATGTGCTGAAAGGGACTCTCCCAGCTCCCAGGGACTAATCGATAGAAGGAGCCACACTTGCATTCAAAGAATAAGCGAAAGACGGAGAGTCATCAATGAGAATGGGTCTAACGAGCTACTGGTCAAATCCTCTAGACCCCGTGTCCTGACACTTAATGGTCTGCCCTCCGGGTCTTTGTTTAATTGTAGTTAACTTATCTTATCTTCATTTTGTTCTTGCATTGGTACTGCCGCATAATCCAAAACAGGGACATTTGGGGCAAGACGGGGCAATTCGATTGAAATGTGAATTTCAACAACAGAATACGTTGAACTTCACCTTGAGACATTGTTGGGAGGAAACGTAAAATTACATCGATGGCTTATGTTTATATGCAACTCGTTGAAACTTCTCCTCCACCCTCTCTTCCTGACAAACCTGTGTTGTATGGCTGCCAGTGGCGACCTGCGCCAGGACAGTAGATGATTTGTCCGCTTTTCATTGTCAACAACGTCATCATCACACTATTAATTTCTCTTTATCATTTCATCTTCATTCATTCGTCTTCTTTATTTGTCCCGCTCAGGGTCAGGAGGCCCGCCCCCCTCCTGGATAATGAAAGGTCAATCCATCAAAGCAACACACTCACACACGCACACACACACACGCACACACATAACTGCCAATATTATATTGTAAGTCATTAGTATTAGTATGGAGTAGAAGAAGAAAACACAACTGCTATCATAACACATGTATTGACAATTACTACAATACCAGAATAGATAAAAACTGAAATGTTTTTACGTTAATAGTTAATTAGAAGATACACAATAATTTCAGTCACGCACACAGCCACAAGCACACATATATTTCCGATACAGTGTGTAGCGCAATGACAAACCCTTTTACAGGGTTACCTCTCTGTCTTTCTGTCTCTCTGTCTGTCTGTCTATCTCCCAAAACGCACTTGTGTTTTTTTTATCAAGGATATATTACTTCCCAGGGCTGTAATGCATGATCGGAATGACAGATGAATGCTCCGGGCTGTTTATGTATTATTCCTTTGTTTTTAGATCCAGGGCGATTCATAAAACATTCTGGGCTTCAGCCTCTGACGCCAAGGCCGCCGCACCACGGCCATGCCTGGTAGGGCTTCACAGGACGAGAAGGACTCAAAAACACGGTACAGACCGAAAGATGAGCATCCAGTCCAAGACCCCTGAGACAACTCCGCATTGAGATGAGCACGAACCTGTTGTGCTGTGATGATGATGTTTGCTTTTTCGCTTCGTGGTCGATATGGATATTAATTCTTCTACTACTGTTGACCGATACAGTAAGCATTAGGTTTGAATCAAAGTGAGGATGTCATAGCCGGTAGATGTGACTGTGGCGGTATGATTCATTTGTTTGCTCGTTTGGACAGCCATTGCACAAATCTCATTTTTTCTTAAGGACCAGGTCTGGTCAATAAAAGTCATTATGGAAGGTAATTCCTTTTTCTAATGCCAGAGGAGAATGGAAAATCCTATTTTCCAACTTGCCGCGAGTCATTTTATCTTCTGAAAAGGGTTTTATTGGGTGTTTCTTCTGCTATTTTAGCCCGTAAGCCTGGATCTTTCTTTATACCATTAGCATGCTTTGAAGGTACAAAGTGGTGGTTTGGAGTTTAATGCTGCATTTATTTACATATTATGTGACTTGGTAAATAACATTTCCCCAAAAACTCACAAATATATTTATTTTTACCGAAAGCATCTCTGAAGACGACCTTCGACACGTTTGAGAGTGCCCTTTTCTTTCCCACACGCTGTTCAAAGAAATAAATCAGAGGACAGATTAGGGGGCCTGTCTGGCTGAAACCGCTTGACCTTTCCATCCAACAACCGGTGACAATAATACTACTAATACCACTTAAACAGAGCTGGGTTGGACAATGGCCACTCTCGCATCAGGAGAAAAAAAGGGGAAACCACATTCACACGTCGCAGAGAGGAACATCAGTGTTTGGAAAGGTGAATTATCCATTTAATTCCCTTTTCACCAGGAAATTCAGAATCCTAATCATAATCCCAAAGTGCCAGGATGGGAGCATTGCACCCACGGGAAAGACGGAACAACGTGTTTTATGCTGGCACTCCTGGTGCACCACGAAGCCCTTGAGTGCCGATTAAAGCAGGGGCATAATTGGTCTGAGCTGGCTTACCTGTTACTGATCAGAGCTTGCACCCAAATACAGGAAGGGCTGGATCCATGATGTCCCTGGAAGCACTCCAGTACCCCTCACGCCTCTGCCGTGGTGGCAGGCTACCAGGAGCAGTTTGACTGGTTAAACCAAACAATCATCCGTGAGGTGGGCGGTAAGGTGGTGAAATCAGAGCACTGGTGGAGGCAGTTCTGCGTCTGGAGGCATTGAAGGTGGGATTGACGTGGAGGTAGGGGGCAGGCTAATGAAACCTGACACCAGAAGGACTTCAGAGACCTCTGAGGCCGGTGACTCTAGACACACAAAGACATCCACACACGGTACACACACAAGAAACAGATGCTCGGCACATCTACAACCCAATGCCTCCACTCTTCCAGCGCAGGTTTCACCGCCAGAGGATTCCTGCGGTGGACAGGTCATGGTTTATCTCAGCGGGGGCGGGGGGGTTCTGGTTGATGAACTCCCATATTGGAGTCGTCCACCTCTGCCACAGACTAACAGGAGAAGTCGTAAGAGGGTGCTCCCAAAGGTCTCGTCGTCTTCAGGCGGTCAGGTGGACGGAACTGACCCGGAGCGGAGGGCAGCTTTGTAGCACTTTTATGTTGGTAGGTTAGGGCCGAGTTAACCACTGCCTTTAACCTTTTAACCCGGCTGACTCGGGCTCCGTGCGGATACTTCCTGCAGAGTCCACCCACCCTATGAAAGGTGGAGTCTATAAAGTTCTCACGGGCAACATGGATGGATAGAGTTCTGCCAACAGAACAAAGGGGGAGCGGGGCGGGGGGGTAGAGGAAGGGGAACAGCTGGGAGAGGCTTAGTGGGACTCCACCTACTGGTGAGCCCGCTCTATTTAGAGGAGGAGCAGGAAGGAAGTGCCCTGCCCGGTCTACCACAGCACATGCACAGACTGCATCCTCTTTTGCAGACAGAGTGATGGTATAGTAGGAACAGACGATAACGAGGTGGGGAAGAAGATCCCATGAGCACATCTGGGAGAATACAACCAAGACGCAACCGGGTGCAAACCGTGGCATCACCAGTGTGTGGAATTAGGTGGAGACTGGATAGGATGATAACAAAGACCATGAAAGAATGACCAATCTCTCATAATCATTATCTATCCATTATAGTCTAAGGGGTTGTTTTTTCTTAAACACAATGCGAATTAAAATGAGCTATGAGATACTTTACAATTCAATAAATACAAAAATGGGTCAATTGAAGGGCAAAACAATGTGCTGTAAAAGCAATGATAGGATATGCATATGGCAAAGAAGGCCCAAGGGTGCAGGGTGGAAGAGGCTACTCAAAGGAACTTTGTTTTGTTTTTTTCCATGTTTCCTCCTTCAGCAAAGATATCACCGAGCCCATGCTGTGCTCTTTTCCTCTGTCATTGGATCCAATAATCTGAATATTCACTGGTGAACAACAGAGCTGGAAATAAATTCCACTTTGTAAACGCTACCCTCAAATGCATTATTCATTTTTTTCCGGCTCATTTTAATAACTGCCTCCATGCAAATTGTGCGAGTAGAAATTCATATTATGCTATAGGCTGGGATAAAGAAAGCTTTACTGTAAAACGTACCATCCTTATCCTTGGGTGCCCCCATTCACCTCTGCATTCGAAGAAATTAACGAATAATGAAACGTATTGAGACGTATACTGTAGGTGGCCAATATGACATATAAAATAAGGTAATAATGATATCGTATATTACATTTTTTATGCTTGCACATTATTATAAGCAAATTCTGTCATAGCATAGAAATAAATACCCAAGCCTACAACCAGCTTGGTTGTAGGTTGTATATGCAATATTTCTGTGTGTGGGAATGGGGCTCGTCTGGATCAATGGGCGGGCTTTTAGGAACATCTTTAAAGCCCTAGGGGGGGGGGGGGGGGGGTGGGGGGGGAGCTCCATGTCCAATCCGCTCCATGTCTTGTTTTGCCGCGCGCCCGACAGCTTCAGCACTCGGGCTGAAGCGAGTCTGAAGGAGTCGGCGGAAGAGCGAGCCAAGGGAGGACGGCTAACGGCACCGAGGGTCACAGGGATGTACAGTAAACACAGGCAGAAAAATGCCCAAATCTTGCCGACACAATGTGGACGTTTCCTTTTTATCCTATCTTTTCTGCTGCTCAACGGCGTGCCGGAGCGGGCGAGCGGGGACCTTGGAGAACAAGGTAAAGAGAAACGCACGCCATGCCGACGCCTCTGTAAAAGTTGTCTTTCTTTTTTATCTACCAGTTGCGCGAAGCGGCTCCTTAGGGCTGTTCTCGGTGACTGCGATTGATTTCAAAAAAATGTAGCCCGTTGAATAGGGTAGGCTATTAGGTATTTTGTGGATGAGATGTTTATGCAATGGTTCATGTGTAATTTGAGCACTGAAACTTTGCTCCGGAGTGACTTGCTTTTACCAATGTCCATAAAAGGCATAGTATTTAGAGCAATGGATGTCCAGGGCTTCGTTTTGCCTTTCCCCTCTGGTAGAATATGATTTCTTATATCTTTATATCCAGCCAATTCTGTTTTGTTTTGCCTTTTAGATTGCTGAAGGAGTTTCTCAAGCACTAACCGTAATGGATGTGGCAATTAGGCTGCTTGAACTGAGACTTAAACTGATTAGAGAATAGACTCAATTTAACTGTTATTGTCGACCTAGGCTATGTCTTAAGATATATTACATTGTCCCCATGACGTCCGACCTCATAGGCCTATATAAAAGGCTCGTTTGAAGGGAACAGCCTCCGGACTACATCATTGTAATTCAGACCACTGTCATGTGGTTTCAATCGCCTCTGGGCAAAAGACTCAACAATGCTCTTTAAACAAAAATTAAGTTGTTTTGCGGTACATTACCAAGTAGTGCTAATGGCAAGATACTCATTCATCCAAACAAGAGTTTCGACTAAACGAGCATTTATTATCTTGCATTTTTGCTGCCTATAGGGGTAATAAACTGCTGTGTGCTCAAATAGTCAACATGTCTTTGATGAAAGTGTTACGCTGCCAGCTCGACAGCATCATGGGGATAATGATAAGGGGATCACATGGGCATCTTTTTTTTTTTTTTTTCCAAAATATGCATGTGATCGCGATTCATCACAACTCAGGAACGCAAGACAGAAGTAGTTATAAGCTCAAAATATACATGCATGTGGGTTCAGTCTTTTCACTGACCCACAGAAATGTAACCTAAACCGAAAGTTACGTCTGGCAGCACGCCTAGGGAGGTTTGCAGGGCAACGTATAACTCTTGTGCAGCGACAGGAGGCTTTCACATTTACATTGCATATTTACAATTACCATAAACTGTCATTTAACTAACATATGGCTTTCATGCATATGTTTACTGTCTCAGCTCACTACATTCTCTGTATGTCATATACCGAAAGAAGGATCCATTCTTTAGGCTCGCAAAACACGCATAAAAAACACACACACACACACACACACACACACACACACACACACACACACACACACACACACACACACACACACACACACACACACACACACACACACACACACACACACACACACACACATAAATGCCAATGTCTATTTGCAAAAATGACCGACAGATAATATATTTTACATATGATGTGAATTGGTTCGGACCCTTCAGGAATCCTCTCCCGCACTAATATGCTACTCAGTGGAATGGTAGTATGGCTTAATCTACTCTAAAAGTAGGCAGAAGATATAGAAAAAGACTATCTTATTCTTGTCATGTCTTAAGGAGAAATGCAATGCACATCTTCCCGTGCTTCAGAAGCTAATCTAATCAACACACAATTTACCGGTTGCTTATTACTCATGCGTTCCTTACATTGCCTGCACTTAGAGGAAGAACACAAAATGGTTTCAGCCGGGTAAACTCACAAACAGAAAAACAAACACTGGCCCATTTTGTTTGCCATCTCCGGCAGACCTTATCTAATGCATTGGAATTGAGCACCTTGACATAAACACACTCTAGCATGACCCCATCAATGCTCACCTCCCCCTTTCTGTCCTACTCTAGGCATACCTGCTGCGTGTTCATACTCAGCCAAGATCATTTCCATTGACACTTATTTTGGGCAGCTGAGGTTTTACCTCGCAGCCAGGATCTTGTTTGCTCCTTCAAGAGAGGCTCTCTGTTTGGTGTGTGGGGCTCGGGGTATTTATTTTAAATGAAGGTAAAAAAAAAAAAATAACCCAGGCAACGTGTCAAGACTCTAAGATGGGCCGAGATGGGCTTGATCGCGGCCTCGCCACCGCCGCTGTTTCAAGTAGAGAGTTCAGGAGATGGCGGTGGAAGGCCTATTTGTCAGGTTGTCAGTTCTGTCGTCAGCCAGCCTCCTGTTGTCACGATGTTCTCTGTGCCCTTTCTGTCAGCGCCCCCTAAACCACATTGTTGCCTCTCAGATCTCATGATCAAAGGGTTAAAAAGCGCACATCTTTGTAAAGGAAAAAGGAAAAAACACGCTTGGGTCTTGAGAGAGGACCTTGGGTAACCTCCCACTGGGCACCTCCGTCGCTCTCCAGCCCCCCCCACCCCCAACCTGTCGCTCCGCACGTCGGACACCGCGTCAGCGACACGGCTCATTTAACCGCCGGCCGATGCAGTCCAGCGGTCACCGCCGGCAACCGTCTGCACAACGTTTCAACGTAGGGGGATGATGTTCATGCATATGACACCCACACACACACACACACACATACACACACACACACACACACACACACACATACACACACACACACACACACACACACACACACACACACACACATACACATACACACACACACACACACACACACACACACAGTACTTTTGGTACTGACCGAGCAAAGGCTAAGAACAATTGACAGCTAGTCCCCAAAGCTTAACTCTAGTACGTAGACAACCCTTCCCTAAAACAAGTCTAAACCGCATCGTGGGTGTGTGTGTGTGGGCGGGGCGGGGGGCAAACACAGTGATCATGGAAAACGGCAGTAGGTGTATGCACAGCCAATCTGGTCGGTGCTTTCTTTGAACGTTGAAAGACAAAGGTGTTCGGCTTCCATTAGCGACAACTCTACCAACACCCACGCCTGCCTTTTCAGCAAAACTGTGGAGCACACTTCTGGACAAGAGTTTGGCATCCCCCACAGCGTTGAGAGGTTCTTCAGAGCGCGGTGGCGGCGGTCTGTGTGCGATACACTCAAAGAGACACAGGTCTCTGAGTGGTGAAGGGCCTCTATTTGGCTCACTGCGTGGGCCGCCTCTCTCTTTATGAGTCCCTTTTAATTTTTCCCGGGGTCATGTTTATCCTCGGTGGTGATGATGAGAGTGTGTAGGAGGGGGGACGGCGTTTCAGAAATGGGTTCCTGAACAGCGCCTGGTCGCGACGTACTGCTAGCCCCCTCCCCTGTGTGTGTGTGTGTGGCAGGTTCGAGATGAGATGGGGTTCAGTCCCCCTGCGTGTCTTATAGAATGGGTGAGCCCTTTCATGTTGACCTGAGAACGACTGCGGCTAATGCGTCAAGTAATTAAAGATGCTGCCGCCAGGGTTTTGAGAGTTGTAAAGGGACCGGGAGAGAAAGAATAGAGCAGTTGGAGTGCACCACTAGGGCTTTGGTACAATCCAACAGAACGTGTCTCATTACAATCTTACAACAAAGTAACATCACAAAAAACGTTGGTCGTCTTTGTCGTTTCCGACAAAGTCTTACATTTGTAGTACTATTATAGTATTTGTAATACTGTCGCTTCTGTTGTGCGCAATCAAGTATGTAGGCGTCCTTCTATTATTAAGACACCTGTTTTCTTGATTATTCCTGCATTTAGTGTACCATTCATGAGCTAATGCCACCTTTTATACCATCATGCATTTATTATTCTTTCACAGCAGAACACTATTTTGCAGTCAGTATTTTTGCACTATTTCTTCAATGACAATAATGACAATGAAACCGTTGAGGGGGATGCAGTAGGGGGCACCTATGACAATATAACAAACTACTAGAACGTGCCATGGGATCAGCAGGGCCTAGATGGTACACCCCCCTGGGGGGGGGGGGGGTCTACCTCAGTACGGTGATCCTAGTGCACGGTGCGGTGTGTTGATATGCACTTTTGATTTACTTTATTTCATTTTGTTTGAATGTTGTGTGCTGAGGTTTTTGTTAGATTTATTATTTCTTTATTTGCACATTGGTGTGCTTAAATATTTTATTGATTTTGTTTTATTTCCGAGGGGTGTGCTGAATATTTCTCCTCATCTTCCTTTTTTGTTTCATCTCCTTTTGTTTGCACTTCATTTGCCGGCAATTTTGTTTTGTTTTGAGAATACATGGCTAAATAAGACTCAAGCCTGCCGACATTTGTTTAAACTTAAGATATGTCTTCATTTGGAAGATGTATAGCTGGATTAGTCAAGTCACACATCAATTATGATCAGAGTGATCTGACGTGACGTGACCTATTACAATTGTTTGAGGGGCAGTTACATATATCTGGTATACTTGATATATTGTATATAATATATACAGACAGGACACACCAGAGCTGATTTGAAGTGTAAGTCTAGTCTCAAGTCTTATGGTGCCAGTCCAAGTCCAGTCTCCAGTGTTTTGTCAAGTCTTGGACAGGGATAAGTCGACACAGATAAATCCAGGCTGACGCTGACACATTTGCAATCAGCGGCTGCAGACTTTTGATGAATAATAAGACGATTAATTAGCGATTGTTTGTTTGATGGTGTTATTGTTTGTTGTGTAAAACATGTTTATTAATATGTATTTAGGGAGAGAATCAGTAATACACACTGAAACCTGCCTCAGCGCCAGGGCCTGAAGTTAACTTTTCCAGTCTCCACCCACCGCAGCGGGTGGATAAAAATAATTTACCAACAACACAAGATTCTAACTAGAGAAAAAATCTCAGATGAAAGACAACGGAAAAGACAGAGCGTGGATGTTGTTGAAGAAATGTAGTCCGACAGTAAAACAAAAACAAAATGTTTCCAGAAAAAAATCAATGTCACAAGTTTGAATATGATAACGGATAACAATGTAAGGCCTAGGTCCGTAAAACAAAACATTGTTTGTTGAAAATAAGTAACAAATTCACGGCACGGGGTTCGATTTTATTCCTTCATCTGGAAATCACAGAAAATGTGGTTGCGTTTTGCTTTGTTCAATCCATTCGGCATAATTGCATTTTCTACTTCACAAGTAAAAGCAACGGCAATTTGAATTGAATTAGAGAGGAACACCAATCACTGACAGCAGGGGTTAGACAGCAGGGTTTCCTAAAAAGCACAAGGCTTGGCCCATCCTAGGTGGGGTGGACGACGTTTCGACTCGTTGCGATCAGCCTCCGTGTCTGTGCCGTGACGGTGACGTTTGGACTATTCAATACAGGGTTACATGCTCATTGACTTCGAAGCGACTTGATTTTCGGATAGGCCTTTTGAATATTCAACAGATATTCGCAAGCGGTAATGAAGCGATGTAAAGGGTAGCGGTGAAAGGTTCAGCAGGGAACCTCCCGCTGTGTCTTAGCGGTGTTTACTGATTGGGCTGCCGAGGTCACAGCGCTAAACCGCTGAAAACAGGCGATCCCCGGGCCAGACCCCAGTGTGTCTCGCGGGCTACCTGACGTGCTTCAGGTAGCCCGCGGGATTGTGGCACTGCCCCTCCGAGTTCAGGGCCATCTACGGGGGCCGCTGAGCTGGACACTGGGCTACGGTGATTATGCAGTGTTTTCCCTATAGGCTCTCAACAGTGGGGCAACAAACAACAAACAATGCATTCAGCGATTATTTACCATATTCCTTAGAAGCTGACAAAATTTGAGATTTAAGTCCCCAGATAGACTTGAGGCTTGATGAAGCACTGTAGTCCCGGGTAAGTCAAGGCTGCCAGTCTGAGGTAGTCTCCATTTTCTTTTCAGGAATCCAGTGCGAGTCTCAAGTCTGCAGTGCCCATCTCTGTCACACACAGTTATACACAGGTGCTATCATGCAGATCTACTAAGATCCCATTTTTTTTGCATGGTTGTGTTGAATTCAAAGCAAATTGCCTTTGGTGCGCCCAGCATTATTTAAAATTGTAATTAAAAATATATTTTATTGGTGTTATATATTATTTTTGGCTTAGCTGATTGCAGTAGTAATTCAGTATCGCCAATCCCCTTCTCGAGTTCTGTGGGGGAAACGCTGTGCTTTTGGTGAAGCTTTAGGCCAAGATGGGTGTGTTTGTGTTTGTAAAACTGAGCCTGTCCAGAGAGGGGGAGAGAAATAAACTCCTCTTAAAATGAAGTCATGGACTTAAAAAGCCTTGTGTCCCTAACAGTCACTTCAAGATTTTCAATTACGGGAAAATCTTCCCAGTTGCGCTGTCGCATTGAATACGATCATTATTTTATTGTAATCACTCCCGGCCATTCCCCGAGCCTTAATCTATCTCTCTCTCTTTATCTCTCTCTATCTCTCTCTCTTTCTTTATCTCTCTTACTCTCATTTTCCCTTCTTTCTTTCTTTCTTTCTTTCTTTCTTTCTTTCTTTCTTTCTTTCTTTCTTTCTTTCTTTCTTTCTTTCTTTCTTTCTTTCTTTCTTTCTTTCTTTCTTTCTTTCTCTTTCTCTTCTTCTCTTCTCTTTCTTTCTTTCTCTCTCTCTTCTCTCTCTCTCTCTCTCTCTCTCTCTCTCTCTCTCTCTCTCTCTCTCTCTCTCTCTCTCTCCCTCTCCCTCTCCCTCTCCCTCTCTCTCTCTCTCTCTCTGTGTTTGTTTCTTCCTGTTTCTTCTGCTTAAAAAAAGCTTAATTAGCATGAAATTACACACACACACCCTGGTTACCAAAGTGCAACCCCATAGCTGTCTTACAATTAATGTAAACCGAAATAAACAACATAATTATAACATCATAGCCACACCAGTTATTTTTAATAGGTAAATTGGTATGATTGTTACAATTGAGTAAATGTCTCTCACTCCAATTCTCTCACCCACTCTCTCTCCCTCACACACAAACATGCACACACACAAAATGCAACCCATGGTTATTAGCTATTCAGCAGTAAACTCACTGTGCAGCGCACTGTGTGAATAATATACAGCAGGGCATTACTAGGAAAGGTCAAACATTGAATGCAAATGTAAAACATTTTTGTTACGGTATTTCTCTGCTCAGTGGGGCTGTAACAGTTTTTTATAGGATGATATACAATACATGTTGTGCCACACAGTTCGACCCAGTGTATCACCTCATATATTGCTGTAATATTATACCACGGGCGAGACTATGGCCTAACTACTGCAGTAATGGTGTTGTGTCTTTGTTTTGTAATGGCTGTCTAAACAGACCTGCTTAATGCACAGCATGAATTTTGAGATTCATCCTCGGTGTGTCATAACGAGGAAGGCTCTTATTAAACGCCGACAACAAAGCTGTTTGAAATGCCACCGTGGGAGTGGGGCTGAACGGTTAATCGATTTGTTGCTTGTTGCTTGTTAAGTGAATAATACGGAACATAAGAAACTTTAAAGAGAAAAATCGCATACTAAATTGCAATATTGGTCGAAATAATCACAATTCGGTTATTTCCCCCAAATCGTTCAGCCCTACGTGGGAGTGAAAGACTGTCAGCTGCTCTGTCTTTTCCAACTCTTTCTCCCTCCCTGAGACTCTTCTCCGGCTTCACATTCCACCACAACCTCCCTAAGTGGGACTGAGGAAACCCAAGCCAAAACCAAACATCTCTCTCTTCCCATGCAGCGTGACAGGGAAAGGAGGACCCAGATGTACACACAGGGCCCCAGCGGGAAACGACGCGCTCCAGAAATATCTGAAAATATCAGTCAATTCCAACTGTGGTTGGAGTTGACTTAGCGGGGACTAGCGAGAGAGGCAGGGGTAAACAATGCATTCATATTGATGCTGCCATGAGTGGAATATCTATCCATGAAAGCTGTATTGAGTGGGAATCTTTAGTAGTCTTAATCTTAATTAGCTGTTCAACAAGATAGCCCAGGCAATCCCCACCCAGATAAAGTTTGTCTTTGCTTGTTATGTATTCCAACCTGCACACCCATATTATTATTCGTCCCTCTCCCCTTTCAGCAGCCGATGATGAATGTGTTGAAAGGTTTCAGTGTTTCCCCTCTATGCATCCAGCAGTAGAGCAGTGCTGGATCAGTAGTGCCACAACCATCAGCCATGCACCCGAATACTGTTTGTTTTTATTTAAAAACACATTTGGATGGCTCCTTACTGCAACTCCCCCACAGTTGTTACACTGGTACGTCCTATTGTTATAGCGCTGAAGGAGAACATTATTGGAATGCAACAGAGCCTTGCACATCAGCATCGTGCACGTGTACGTGCACATCATCAGCACTGTGCAGGTGCAAGTCAGCACCGTGCACGGGAACATCAGCACTGTTCAGAGACACATTAGCCCCGTTCGGGGCACAAATCAATATAGTTCACCTCACACACACACACCACAGCCTTGGTTCTGAATAAATCATAGTGGAAACACTGAGATATTATCATGATGGGGATTTCGCTCCATTTCCATTTTTATATTATAAAAATGCACAATACGCAGTGACGCATTCAAAATCAAACTTTAATGAATTCAATTCAGGTTGAAATTGAAGGCAATTTTAGGGCATTGTGTCAAAATAACATGAAGACAATTGACTGTGTGCCATCTTTCTCTCTCCATCCGAGTCTCTCACTCTGTCTATCTCTATCTATCTTTCTGTTTACGATCTATCCTAGTGTCTCTCTCTCTCTCTCTCTCTCTCTCTCTCTCTCTCTCTCTCTCTCTCTCTCTCTCCTCTCTCTCTCTCTCCTCTCTCTCTCTCTCTCTCTCTCTCTCTCTCTCTCTCTCTCTCTCTCTCTCTCTCTCTCTCTCTCTCTCTCTCTAGGATCCACCAAGGGAAATAGTTTACCTTGGCAGATGTTTGTTTGAGCAGGGAGAGAGTGTGTGTTGTGTGTGTGTGTGTGCACCCGCTGGCAGAGGCGATTGAGACGAAAGAAGAGACAATCAAAGGAGGGTTGGAAAACAGAATACTGGGCAGCACAGTGGGAGCAATGGGCAGCGGCAACACCGCGGCGTCTCAGACGCCGATACGTGCGCATCGAGGGGTCGGCTTTGTCAACAGAACACAAGACCGCACAGGCGCAAGAGGCGTGTCGGAAGTGAGTGTGGTTTCACTTTGTCCGCGTAAATCGATCGCTCCGTCTCACTTTGGCGTTCCCTGGAGCGTTTGCGTGTCCTATCCGGTGCCAGCGCCCATGTGGGGGTCAGGGAAGAACACAGAGCAGGCTGGAGCAAGGACCAGGTGGATCCTTGTTCCTAAGCACCCGACAACGCAACGTTTACAGAGAGCTGTCCGGTTCCTCAGAGTTTCTGAGGCACTTGCTTTCTTAATCCTTCATTATTCTTTTGTGTTTCCAAACAAACAGTTACAAATGTGTTAATGGGCTTGTTAATGGGTTGTCACAGGGAAAGGCAAACGTCTTGCCAGATCGTCTTCGCTCATCGTGATAGCCGGAAAGACCTTCACCTCATTGTTGACGTGCAGCTATGGTGAGAGCCAATACCCACTGGCTCGTTATCATTAAACAGTCGCTTTGTTTCTTGGCGGATGGAGACAGGAGGTCAACCATAAAAACCCTCGTAAAATCAGTATTTGTTCTCCAAAATCGGTGCTTTTTTAACTGCAGTTTTTAGTTTTTTGAGGCTCTTGTTGAAGAGGAGTTGCCGACATAATAGTGTGTGTTAGTAACAGTGTTGTGAAGCCCCCCCTTCCTCTCCCGTGGTGGGAGAGCAGCCAAACGCAGGTTGGCCTACATTTTAATCCATTTGTCTGCACGCAAGATTAACAACAGGGCTGTTGTGATAATTAAACCGCTTTCTTAGCCAGATGCTGCGCTGAAATCAAGGTAATTTGTCTCTCCTGAAGTGCAAATTATATCCATCATCGCAGAGTACGGCTAAGCCTCTGTCTCACATGAAGCAGATCTCGACCGTCGCTTGACACCGCCGTGTCTCAGGAACCAAAGAGGTGACTCATACGCCTCGTCCGCCTGGAATAAAGGGCGGTTAAGGCGTGAGTCACGGAAGGGGGTACGTGGAACGCCACGGCGAGTGTGCAGAACAACAACACCTCTTTAGGTGTTGTTCTGGGGCCAAGACCCTGGACTTTGACGCATTTCAGTTTGGTCTTCACAAACTACTTACTTCACATCTAGGTTGTGCTTATGCTTTTGTTCGATCTTCCTGGCAGCTTGCACTTGTCCACCTGCTCCTCATTTAAAGAGCAGCCATGCTTTGGAATTGCTGCGGTGAGTGCCGGTTTGGGCTTCGCTCGGCGACAGTGTTTCTGAGTGGTTGAAGACCGTTGTCCCTGAGGGTGTGTGAGTGTCTGTTGCACTGTTATTATTTTAGATTCATCTAAGTCTGCCTTACCTTTTTGTAACTCAAGCAGAGAGAAAGAAAGTAATACTCTGTCTCACACACACACGCACACACACACACACACACACACACACACACATACATACATACATACATACATACACGCGCGCACGCACGCACGCACGCACGCACGCACGCACGCACGCACGCACGCACGCACGCACGCACACACACATTATCACTTTACAAGAAATAGGGAGGTGTGAGTCTCTGCAAATTAAAAGCGTTTGCTTTCTGGCAGTGTTGCAGTCAAAATAAAACCACATGCACATGTTATTAATATTGTGTGTGTGTGTGGGTGTGTGGCGGGTGGGGGCGCAGGGGGAGTGCTGCTTGGGTGGTGCTGCATCTGCCTCGGGTTTATTAAGCATCGTTGAGCTGTGGTGTTCGCTCACTGGGGGTGTGTGTGTGTGTGTGTGTGTGTGTGTGTGTGTGTGTCGTGTGTGTGTGTGTGTGTGTGTGTGTGTGTGCGTGTGTGTGTGTGTGTGTGTGTGTGTGTGTGGTGGACACCATTTTTCTATTTTTGCTGTCTTCTGCTGTTTCGGCTGAAGCTATTAGCCAACTTGCAAATCTTTTTATTTTGCAGAGACGAGGGTGTAATGATAAGTTAGTTTTCATCCTTGTGTCACTGGTGAAAAATAATATATATATGGCTTTCTGGAGACTGGCCCTACCTCTGCTGAACCAAGGAAAAATAGAAGATTCACACACAGGCTATACCTGTTATTCACCTGGGTGAAGAAACCTTGTTGCATCTTTTTGGAGACCAAGATAATCTATGGAAAAACATTCCAAATGCAACCAGACAGGGAAACTGGAAGGCAGAGCGAAAGTGAATGCATTGAGTTGTCATGGTCCCCAAAGATTCTGGAAGGTTTCCCCACCCAACTTAACTAACAAATGTGTCCGCCAGCTGGTTGTAATGTCTATGGCTCTGTGCCCAGTGCACGCGCTTGGCCTCAGCGACGGCTCTGTCGTTCAACAATGGGCTGTTTTGGAGGATTCTGCTCTTGATCTGTCCATGGATCTAATTACAGAAACACCCGACATGCATGCAAAGTGTTTCAACAGCGGCGGCCACATCTCAACCTCGGTGCGGCAAGATCAATTGCAGAAGTGAACGAAACAACTTGAATGCGTTTCCTTTGTTATCGTCGACTATTGAGTCCTTTTGGAGGATGCCTTCATCCGAAGCGTCTCGGATTGAATGAAGGAGCAGGGCTAGCGTCTCTTGTTCGGGTCGGCCTGCTTCTGGTAGGCCTCGGACAGACGGGGGACCTTCACACCCTAGCCGCCGATACACCACCCTGCCCTTGTGTGTATATTTTTAAGTAAATGGATGCCAAACAATATGTCTCCATTATATTGACTGGTGGACGTATTGTTTCATTCGCTCCCTCAAAAATGAATTGAAAAGGTAAACGATTGATTGCAAGATAGAAAGCCTAACCCTACCGGAACAAGGGTATTTTCCTTCAAAAGAGCGCGATATTCAGGCTGCTATCCTGAACACGTCAGGATGAAGAGTAGTAGACTCTGGTGGAACTCCATTAACATTCCCTGGCAGTGATTCCTCCCTCCGAGGGTCATTTGTGCGCGCGTTCGGGGGAATTGTGTGAAGTGTGTGTGTTGAGGATGGGCGTGTGGGCTCGAACTAGCTGCTCAGGTGCGATGGCATTTAGCGATAATGACGGCCTGAGCCCCGGCCGCTTCCTGGTAGGCCCAGGCCGGGCTAGCAGGGAGGGAATAGACCTGGGATTACCCTCCACGCAAAGAGCCCGCGAAGAGGGAGCCACTTCATTCCAATTCCCCTGCCTCGCTCTACTCATTATTTCCAGCCCGCATCCGATCGAGGCCCTCCAAATGTCACGGAAACCCCCCACACCTCCCCAAACCCCCCTGCCACCACTACCCGCACAACTGCCTCTTCCAGTTATAGGCGAACGCCTGCTGACATTTATGGATCCCTTTCAGTCTCAGCCGCTATTAATTGGTGACCTTAGCTCAAGGGGAGGGTGGGGTTAGGGGTGGGGGTGCGGCGCAGGGTGGGGGAGGGGGGGGTAACCCGTGGTAACAGGGGGCCATCACCATCTTGTTCCGAGAGTCAAAGTTTCCTCCCGGGTGTGCTCTTGATATTAATCGCGTTCATTTTGCGGCGGCGTTGGGGGGAGGAGGAGGCGGAGTGGAGAAGGGTGGAGTGCGTGGCTTACTAAGCCCGGGCCGCAGTAGCCTGTGTGTGTGTGTGTGTGTGTGTGTGTTGTGGAGAACTATCACGCTAGGGCTGCACGCTCAACAGTGTGCATGCCTAAGATGTGTCCCCTTAACAGCTCGCCGGCATCGGCTCCGGCTGACAGGTCCTCCAAGCACTGCCAGCTTGTGACGCTTCGGGGATAAGCACTTGGGCATGAGGGTGAGGAACTGAGGGTGTCAAGGCCTGGGTTTGGTGTCAAGCAAGTGACCGACCAAACAACCGGGCATGTTTCAGATGGAAGATTTTTTTTTTTTTATGAATAATATGCGGTTTCTTCATATCCGGCCTCAACTCAAAGGCCCTTTTTAGCTGAACCAAAGACATATGGGTCTTCGGCCGTCATTGCTTCGTGGAGGTGACTGTGAGTGCGTCAGCCCAGGCGAGAGACGAATGACTCACTGTTGGCCTCTCTCTGAATCCAATGGGCTAACGAGCCAGCGTTTAAGTCCTCTCTCTCACCCGTCCCCTAATGGACGTGGATGTGGAGCGATCAGTATTAATTCCTTCTAATTCATGGAGCCGTTCATAAGCGTCGTTGAACTTCAGAACACTATGGGGTCTTTTTGAGATCATTGGTGCCTGGTGCCGGTTCCTCGGAGATCCTCTGGTCCGGTACATCTCCACCACCGTCCCCTCCTCAAGGTCCATCTGCTTGCCATACTTGGCACGATATGTTGCAGGGCCCTGCAGAAACAGCAAGGGTTTGTTTCTGCAACGAAACAAGTTTATTGATACAATCCTTTTTATAATTTCCGTGCTCGACAGACATTGTAAGAAAACAACATCAGAATAATAGATGTTACACACAGATATGAAAAATAACAAATATTTCTCATTACAATTCATGATAACGCAAGGCTATCACGCAAACACACAAAGCCTTGGATTGCAGCATTTTACAAAAGCTGTTTCCTGTAATTTTCTTCTTAGTTGGCTGTTCGTGAAGTGGTTTCAATCACACACTCCATTATATACCTGTATTGTAATTAAGTAACAAGGACACACATTTCATAACACGAAGTTACTACAATCAATTGCCTTGCAGCACTAACCACAGTCGGGAGTATTTAGTGTGGCTAACTTCCCTTTCTACAGTTTTGTGTGGACAGCATTTGCCAGTCACTGCAAGTCATATCACTGAGCGAGAAGAGGACATATTTCTGCAATCGTGACGCAATCAGACGAGGCCTTTTGACCCAGTGTGGGGAGTTGAATGGAGAGAGGCGCCTATTAGAGGAGTGATTAACCGATTATTTTCGTTTTTTTCCCCATAGCGTTGCCACGGAAACGCACGGTGACGGCACACTGGCTCTCGGAGGGGCGACCCAGAAGAGATGTGGGGGACTCCATGCAGGTGAGTGCCATTCCCTCCCCCCCCCTCCCCATCCTTAAAGCCCGGGCTCTCTCAGATCTCCGTGCTGCATCAGCCATCACTGGAGCTGAGCAGGTCATGAGACGGTCAACCTAAGCTATATGCTGAAGTTGACATACATATGTATGTCAGGTCATGTTGTGGGCAAGTGGTGCCTCATATCAATCGCCTTGTCTGTGTTTGTGCTTTGCTGCTGTTGACACATTTGACTTACGTCAAGTAAAGAAATCCCCCAAAATATTAAACTCTGCATAATCTGTCGACATCCTATCATATTATGTTCTCCCGAACAGCAAACATGCACCGTTACATTTGCTAGAAAGTACAAATAAAACGAGCCGAGTCTACTTCCCGCCGCCAAAAAACATCCCGAAACGTTACTTCTCGTCTATCCCAACACCTCCTCACGCGCGTCAGGCTTTTCTACTACTATCCTAAACATTGTGTTCTCTGGGCGTGCCCTGGTGAAGCATGACAGATGTAAAAGGTTTGGTTCCCCTGTGGGTTCCTCTTCTTGTCGCCGTATGTCTTACCAGGGCCCCTGACAGTGAGATGTCTTTCCAGATGACTGCCTTTTGTCTAAGCGCTTTGCTCTCAGGACGGCGCACACATCAACAGGCCTGTCGCAGCGCAGATACACTCGCATGCAGACTCGCAAATGGCAGACGACGTGCAGGCTGACATGAACGCACACACACAGACACGCACGCGCACACGCGCGCACACACACACACACACATGCACAACGTATACAATCGCACTAGGGGGAAGGTTGTCTAGCCCCATTGGGTGTTTTGGCACAAATCTATCCATTATGCAATAAAAACAAACAGCGAACCCATCGCTGGGTTTAGCACCTTTCCAAGTTCCCATAATCCATTGCAGTGTGTCCGTTGCACATTGCTCATGGCTAAACAAAAATCCATAGATGAAGATGGAAATAGGAGCCTAGCCTGTGACCACGCGTGGGCGGGTTTGAAACAATGCATCTGTAGCTGTACCTTCTTCCTAGGGCCAGGTTTTGAAATTGTAAACGAAGAGGAAAAGCTCTCCAAGAAATAAATAGATACACTTAAACTTTTTTTTTGCCACGGCGGAGAAATGCGTTGGCGCAGTCTCAGAGAGCATGCGGGGTCACAGGAGTGTCGTACGGTGCAAGACACAGCGCTTAGAACGCTTTCCCTTTAGACTTCATTGAACCGGATGCCATTTTTTGCTCAGAAACAGCATTTTTTTTTCCAGGGGAAGTGTATTCAGATTGTTTATGTAAAAAAGAAACATGAAAAAAAAGGAGCTCAATGAAATAAGCCTGTACTACACCATATACTGCAGTCTAGCAGATGTCTCTGCATAGCCCCCATGGGATCATTTGGCAGGAGGGGGATGTAGAGCTTGGGGGGGGGGGGGGATATGGGGGTGGGGGGGAGGGAGAGTGACGGATGAAGAGAAACTCAGAAAAATGATTCCCAGATTAAACCATCATCTCTCTCGCTCTCTCGCTCTGTCCCTCTCTCTCACTCTCCCTATACTATTTTGCTCTCTCTCTCTCTCTCTCTCTCTCTCTCTCTCTCTCTCTCTCTCTCTCTCTCTCCTCTCTCTCTCTCTCTCTCTCTCTCCTCTCTCTCTCTCTCTCTCTCTCTCTCTCTCTCTCTCCCTCTCCCTCTCTCTCCCCCTATCCCTCTCTCTCTCTCTCTCTCTCTCTCTCTCTCTCTCTCTCTCTCTCTCTCTCTCTCTCTCTCTCTCTCTCTCTCTCTCTCTCTCTCTCTCTCTCTCTCTCTCTCTCTCTCTCTCTCTCTCTCTCTCCCTCTCCCTCTCCCTCTCCAGAGCAGCCCTGTCGAGTGAGTCTTAAGTATATTGTCTCTCCTCTGGCGGAGTGCCGACTCAAAGTGATTATGGTGTCTATGCGCAACGCTCAGACATGTTCTATTACGCCTCACGTTACCGTGCTGTGCATCGTCATGAACCTCATTCTGGCGATAATTGAATGCAACATTTTAAGGCGTTTTCACAACAAGTAAACTTAGTATTTGAGTTCCAGAAAACATGTTTTTGAAGCTGTTTGCGGGATATAGCTTTTAGGAAAACAGATCTTGCCTACCGCTATTCCCCTCTGTTTCAGTCCCTTCAGAATGCGCTGTTTCTGGTGTCTGTAGCTTTAATGCAAATGTGCTGTTGCCCATTGACCAATGAGTTGTCAGAGTGAACCCGTTGTTGCCGTTTGCGGACTCCTGGAGCTCTATATCATATAATATAATATAATAATAATAATATTATATATGGGTATTATATAATATTATATCTAATATCACGGCCACTCGGTAGTTCGTTTGGTAACTGTATGCGGGGTACTTTCAAAAATGCATATCTCACTCAAAAAATCATGTACGGACTTCTTTCAAATGCATTTGCATGCGTGTTGGAGCACCAGAGACCCAAAACAACACCCCAAATCCCAGGAAAAGTGTTGTTTTCATAATATGTCCCCTTTAAATGCAATCCGAGCAGCACATCGGTCGGGGTTTTCTCGTCGGTATCGTCATGGGTACATTCCTCATTTCCCACGGTGCTGTTGGAACGGAGCCCAGCGGCCGCCCCTATGGGGACGGTGTTCCGCGACGTCAGGGCTGAACGATTGATCGAATTCAAACCGACATCACAATGTATTAGAACAGTGGTTCCCAACCTTTTTTGGGCTGTGACCCCATTTTGACCCCATTTTGACATCAAAAATTTCTGGCGACCCCAGAGACATTTTTTTTCTCGAATTATTTTTTGAATTATTTTTTTCAATCTTAAAGTCTCAGCAATGAGAGCTATGTGGCTTCATATTCCTAGCAATGAGAAAGCTCACCTCAAGAGACGCTTTCAGGGCCCGTTCACTAGCAGTCACAGCCTTTTTGAAATACACTCGCTGTTTGTTCAGGTCGGCAAATTTATTTTCGAAAAAAGCTCTTGGTTTGCCGACATGCTCTTTGTGTGGTGTCTCAAAGTGTCTTTTGAGTTTGTTTGGCTTCATACTCTCGGCAGACAGGACCTTACTACATAGCAGACATTTCGGCTTCTCCTCGTAGCATTCCATCACACTTGTAAATCCATACTGAATGAAACTTTGATCGTATGTTCGCTGTCTCTTTGGTGTCTGTGCCACAGTTCCTCTTGGAACTGTCTTTGGAGGGACAGGGCCAGGCGGGCGAATAAATCTTTCCATTCTGTTTTATACACTCTGACTGCAAGTTTGTGTTTACATTTTACAGGTTTGAGCTGGAACTCAAGTAATGTAACTGTGCAGTCACGTGATCGCGGCACTCAAAGATGCACCAGCTCAGATATTTGCTGCATTTTATTTGAACTAGATTTATATTCGAGAAAATGAAAGTATAGGAGACAGTTATGTACGATTATTTGTAGTGTTTTATTTAAAAAATAATTATATATATTTTTTTTTTATTTAAAAATAAATAAATAAATATATATAGATATATTGATTTTTTATCTATTACTAGACATTTCATGCAACCCTATTTAAATTCCAGGCGACCCCACATGGGGTCGGGACCCCAAGGTTGAAAAACCCTGTATTAGAACGTGATATGCAAATCGCAAAGGCTGCGCAAAAATAAACAAATTGGTGGAGATCAGCAAGATTCGTATTTATTTTTATTTTCCAACTCTGTAGTTAAATAAAGATGTTAGAATATGTTAGATGTTAGAACACATAGGCCTGGCCTAAAGGAGAGACCAGTTTATATGTTGACTGCCTCCAATGTTGTGTTGGTCATACTATAGTATGATCTATTGCTTGTTTAGTGAATAATTTCACTAAATCACATAATCACTAAGTTTATTTTTACATGTTCGAAATAAATTTCCATCAAATCAAATTCAAACAAATAATACAGAACATAAAGAACTTTAAAAAGAAAGATTGCATACTGAATCGCAATCGCAATATTGGTCGAAACATTCGCAATTCGATTATTTTCCCGAATCGTTCCGCCCTAAACGACGTCCCGTGTGTGTGAGGACAGTAAAGCGCAATCGCTCCTCATAAAGTGAGCCCACCACTCTCCGTTCTCCGGTGTTGTCAAACCCCCCCCCCCCCCCCCGGCGCTTTTACTTTGGAGGATCACAAGGAGATCAAATGGAGGCTAGTCAAACGGTTGGGTGAACCACGGAGCCCGGCTGTTTGTCTGGGGGGTGGGAGCTGTGAGGGCCACGCTGGAGACATGGATCTGCATAAGGAAGCGCTGCGCCCCGGTGCTGTTTGTGCTAGCATGCTAATGAGGAGATAATGACACATGCCATCCTGCCAGCATCAACAGGATGCTAATTGGAGTGGAGGCGGGGAGGGACCGGGAACATGCAAGACGGGGAAGAGACAATTCAAGATGGCCCCCGTGTGGGGAATTATAATTTTTTTTTTTTTATTGTTATTTTCTTTCTCGTCGTCGCCCCACACATTTCTTTTTTTTTTTCACAGGGAAGTTTTTAGGTTTCCCTAAGTAGGGAATGCTATATAGGGGCACGCTTTTTCATACTCAGCCATATATTGGCAATTAGAACACGTCTGTCACAGGAGTTCATGCATGCAAACACATTCTATAAATATATAAACATATATATTGCAGCCTTGTGCTTTGGGCCTTTCGAGAGGGCCCAGTTCTTGTCTGCCCTCCTCGCTCCCAGCCTTTTCCGTTTAGGAGAAATGATCTCATCAGATCTCCATCTATCCTTAAGTACCGGCAACCATTGAACACATGTGTAACATGTACGTGTTACCACCTCATCTATTTCAGTCTGCTGGTCCCTGTGTTGCTTAATTGGTAGAGCATGGCACTAAAAACGACCAAACGTCAATGGCTCATTTTCCCATGCTGTAATGCAAAACATTGGAGATAAGGTCTGTGTGAAGGCTTTCAAGAAATTCCATGCATAATATATATTTAATCAAATCTGGGCTGGAAACAATGTTGAGTTATGTTTGGAGCGCAGAGATCTAAGTCAATAAACACAAAGGATCTAATCTATCATCAGATGTACGTCGATTTCACTGCACTTGTGAAACCCGCAAACCAGCTTCATGCTGGATTGTTTTACACGTGTTTTTCAGAGCAAAATAATGAGCGATACTCTCCCCGGTGTCGCTGGTTCCAGTAAAGCATTGGTTTGTTGATACCGCCAGGTGATCTCAACTCGGTGTCAGTCAAAGAAATATAATGACAGCCATGGCATTCACTCCGGTGTGTTCAAAGTGCAGGCTAAACGCTGTTTGTCAATTTAACTTCTGACAGAGAGGATGGTGGGCGTGCGTGGGTGGGTTGTGTGTGTGTGTGTGTGTGTGTGTGTGTGTGTGTGTGTGTGTGTGTGTGTGTGTGTGTGTGTGTGTGTGTGTGTGTGTGTGTGTGTGTGTGTGTGTGTGTGTGTGTGTGTGTGTGTGTGTGTGTGTGTGTGTGTGTGTGTGTGTGTCTTACTTCCGCTTCTTGACATGTGATCTTCTGTGTGTGTCTGTTTTCCTGTGTGCATGTGTGTGTGTGTGTGTGTGTGTGTGTGTGTGTGTGTGTGTGTGTGTGTGTGTGCGTGTGTGTGTGTGTGTATGGGTGCGAGTGAAGGGTCTGATAGATAGAGGTGTTGGTGGTGGGGGGGTGGGCATGATTGTCCTCTTCTGCACCCTAACACAGCACAGGAGGGTGCAGAGGAGGACAATCATACCCCCCCCCCACTACCCCCCAATACCCCCCCCCACCCCCTGTGCTGTGGAAGGGCGCAGAAGAGGACAGCCTGTGTTTGTGTGTGTGTGTGTGTGTGTGTGTGTGTGTGTGTGTGTGTGTGTGTGTGTGTGTGTGTGTGTGTGTGTGTGTGTGTGTGTGTGTGTGTGTGTGTGTTTCAAAACTGCTTACATAGGTTTTCATCAGCCAACGTTGTGTGTCACTCCCAGCTCCCCGCCATGGGTTGAGACTCAGTTAAAAGCACCGGGGATGTAGTCTGTGTGATCTGAGGTGACGGGGCGCCACAGCTTTATACACCCGTATAACCCCCCCCCCCCCCCCACCCAGTTACAGGCTGTTGCTCTCCTTCCGACACCACCCTAACCACGTCACTGTCTCCAGAACACCAGCCAACCCGCGCATGGCAAGGAGGACGTGTTCATTTGTTTCCGAATGTCAGTGTCTTAAGAAGAACTCCCCGTTATAAGTTACACAATCGTGAAGGTTGTGTGTGTGCGGGGGTGGGTGGGGGGGGATGACAATGGAGAAAGATCTGGCGGGAACAAGTGCATTCGCTGCATAAAGCGCTTTGGGTGGCCTCTGTTTACAAAAAGAAAAACGATATATGAATGCAGTCCATTTGCTATTCAGCGCAAGACAAAGTGGAGACGTGGTCAGCGCGATGGTTACATTCGAAAGAGGTGGTTTGATTTGGCACAGTGCTTGTCTGGTGGCAGTAGTGCCCACCGTTCCTTGGCCGGTTACACCACTGTAAGGTCTGCAAATACTTGGGCCTGGCACTTCAAACGTTTGAGTACAGTCTGCATCCCCACACACTGCCGTGTCCCTGTATGCATATCAGGCAGCTGCATTTGGCCCCATTGTCTTATGGGTAATAGACTATAGTTGAGTGGCCTGACGTTAACTTTTACACCCCTTTCAACAAGCCAATAGCCCATGATTCACAATTGATAGCTGGAGAGCTGTGTTAGTGTAAAGAACGCTTCCTGTGGGTTTCACAGAGAGCTTATGCAATGCATGTATCTGTTTAAGGCTGGAAGCTGTGATGTAGTTCAGCTACACTAGCAGACTAGAAGATAACGTGATGTAAATGCAGCTGTACTGTGGATGACACCGGAGAATCAAGAGAGCTCTGAGAACTACAGACACGCGTTCAGCAAGTTCCCTTCACCCACTTCCCTTTGTTGCAATACCAAGTTATTTGCAAAGTGATACTGCATATGATTTTGAAATATCTGTACTATTATAATATATATTAAATCAATATAAAAAAGATATACCTGATTCAATATTTCATCATATTTGATTCAATTGCATCAACAACATACACATATACACATATATATACACACACACACAGCCATATAGTGTTGGTCTTGACAATGACAAATTAGGTCTACTCAAACAATTAGACATGCAATCAACGGCTTCCTTTCCCCCTGCCAATACAGATTACACTGACACGTCACCAGCCAACACCAATCGGGTCCGTTCACCGAGGCGTATGGATTCACCCTACTACTGTGGGCGCGTAGAACACTGAGCGACAGACATGTCAATTCAAGGGTGTCAACGACACTTCGAAAGCTATCTGACTATCCACAATATCTAATATCCATCACTCGTTGTTCAGGGTGCTATCATAGATTTATGGATTTTTGGACTGATGTTTATTGAATTAAATTAGTTTTAAAATGGGCCCCCTCCTCCTCCTCCTCCTCCTCCTCCTCCTCCTCCCTCCTCCTCCTCCTCCTCCTCCTCCTCGCCTCCTCCTCCTCCTCCTTCCTCCCTCCTCCTCCTCCTCCCCAGACTGGTAGCTCACGCGGGTTGCCAGGTTGAGGACTCGAACGAGAACTTGAACGAACATGAGTTCAAAACAAGCCAAGGGCAACATTCTATTCTGAGACGGGTGCAATTACTCTGCTTTGACAATCACAAGAGAAGACTCCTCCGCTGTGAGTCGATTAGCTAATGTATACGTGCGCAAGGTATTTAATGTCTGCAGATGATAAACCAGCTGACGTCGATTTTTTATGACTCTTCTCAAAGCTCAATGCAAACCTGTTCAGGAGAATATTGGTCGACTCGACAGCTGTCATGAAATCCTCCTGGGTTCAAAGCTTGTCTCCATCTTTCAAACGCAACCCAGAGATGAACCAGCGTTTCAGCACGGATCTGGTCCTGGAGCTTTTTGAAAGAAAGAGAGAGAGGCTTTCTATGTCGGGTAGGATCTATAACAATCTCATTTTGTTTTCTTGCTTCTAAGGCGGCAGCACGCTGTGTTTGTGTGCCAATTTGTTTCTTATCTGGCCACCCCGAGGTGTGGAAATGGGCAGTGGGCAGAATCAACACAGGCCAACACCGAAACTGATGGCCCGACCCAAACTCAATTGGCGTAGCGTTGTCCTCGGAGAAGCCTGTATTCCTGCATGTTTCCTTCACCTCGAATGACAGATGGTCATTTTACGATTCCGTCAACACGCTACATATAGCTCCTTTACATAATTAGACTAAATATCTTAAAGCGATTGGATTGACCTATGAAAGACAGGCTCAGGTTTGCTTCCTACCCAGTATGGAGGACGTGACGCAAGGCTTGGCAGAACTGCAGCTCCTAGCTGAAGAACACATGCTTCCTTCCTCATAGGACTGTTGTTGAGCAATAAAGCACTGAGCTATCACAACCCAAAACCCCACCATCTGGACGAGGATGCACACGCTGGCCCCGGTGACCCCATGTATATGAAAGCCTTGTTTTCACCAAAGTGCGGTTCAAGAAAGAGACTGCACGACTTTTAGGAGGGTGGCGAGAAGGGTTGTTTTTAGGTGTCCGTGCTAATCGGGTGTTTTACCAGCGAGTGACCTATGATCCTGTCGTCTGAGAGTAATGTCCTTGTCATTACCCTGGGCCCGTGGGTGCTATTTGTGATTTAACTACTGTAGCCTATATATATGCCAGCGGTTAATGCTCTGTGACATTTAATTCGAGAAAGAGGCAATTTTTCTTTAACATCGGTTTTATTTTTCGCTGTCAACTTAACAAAACTGAAAGCTAAAATTAGTTTCGAAAGATATGAAACCACATATATTTGTATATATATATATATATATTATATATATATATATATATATATATATATATATATATATATATATATATTATATATGAATATTATATACATATAATAGACAATTTCAAACCGGAAGAAAACGGTCGGTTATGAACGGTACGAATCCCATCGGGTAGACAACGCCCGACATGAGTTTGTGTTGATACGTGTTTGTTCATCTGACAGCTGCGCGTTCCCTCCAGGGACCACAAGGAGAGAGTGTTTAGCTCACACACATCTGCTGCAGCTGTGGCTGCAGATCCTTCCTTTCTGAGACTTTATGGTTGATGTGCTTCTCCAGGACTCAAAGTGTCCTTTTCCCCACAGTATAGACCGTTTAAAAAAACACCCGTTATAGTAGGTTCTGTTATGCACCTTATTCACGTGAACAGGAAAGATGACACTGTTGTTCATTGTTTCTAACTCTCCTGTTTTAGTTTGTCATGTTTATACAAACTCTGCGAGTGAATCATCTGATTATGGCTGACACCTCTATATTCTCAAAGGCATTAGTGACATTGTCCTTTTTACGTGTTTTTTTCCCCTGCAAATTCAAAGCCAGCTCACAATCAGCCAGTCCCATTAAAGACCAAAATCTGAGCGTTTTAAAGCAATCAGTTTTGTATTCCTCTTTCTCATTCCAGCTGTAATTTCTGCCTCTTTCAAAGGAGGAGGAATTAAACCCATCTGCGATGATGAAAGGACCCACAGGTTACATATAATGAATTATTTCCAGACGCGTAAAAATTAAAACAAGGTAAGAGAACAGAGGAGAACAGAGAAAAGCAGAGGAAGCGAGGGATGGGGATAGAGTGAAAGAACATTTACAAACCTCCAGCAGGGGAGAGAATGAGACGAAGATGTACAGATGAATCAGTGCAGGTGTGATGGGGGGGGGGGGGGGTTGATCACCACGGCAGTGTTTTTCTGTGCGGCGATGAGGTAGACTCCTCGCACGTCGCTGGGTTCCAGTGGCGGTCCTCTTGGATCTGGTCTCTCTTTACGCACACCAAGACAGCGCTGTCAGAGAGGAGCGGTCCCTCAGTCCACGGCGTGCATGACCAGCTGCTCAGGGGGGGGTGGGTCGGGAGGGTGGGTGGGTGGGTGGGGAGGGCTGGCTTGTCGTCAAAGGAGATGTTTAATTTGAGCGGTGGTCGCGCTTTGTCCGTGTGTTAGCAAATGTATGCAAACACGTTTGCTTGCGGCCACCCACACACACATAGACACACTCACGCGCACGCAAATGCATTCACACACGCAAACACACACACACACACACGCACGCACGCACAAGCGCACGCACGCACGCGCGCACGCACGCGCGCGCACACACACGGCTATCACCTGTTGTACTTTGGCCAACAGTGGGCATAACAGCTGTACATGGAGAAGGTTTTGTAATAGACAAAACAGGAGTCATGCACACACACACACACACACAAACAAGCATACACTCATGCAAACACCCACGCAAACACACACAAACACAACAATGCAGGCTAGCGATGATGGCCTACTGTTGATCGCTGATTGTTGTTCTCTGCGCATTGCTAATATCACGCGTCCTTGACAGCCAGGACAATAGCGTACGCGCCCAGTGTGGTGCTAATTCAACAGGCTGAATTCTGCAGGCCTCTACCCAGTAACAACCAGTGGGTCTCCTGTTCTGTTTGATGGTCTCCGTCGTTCTCTCTGGATATCCTTCAGGACCCAGCCGGTCTGCGGCGGCAGCGACTGGTTTTTGACCGTCAGCGGGACGGAGGAGTCGTAACGTTAACATTGAGTCCTCGTTTCTATTTATTCACATCCGGCAGGTAACGCACGCACGACTGGTATCGTCATGGTTACTTGGTCTCCTCACGGTTGAGTACAAAGTCGTTCTGGTTCAGACCATGACTCCCCATCGTCGTCGCCGTCAGTCAAGGCTGTAGAACGTTTCTGAGGATCGCACGATGAACGAGGTGCACTCAGAACCCTGTCTCTACTGATGCCTTAACTCTGGCCTTTAGCGTGGGCTTTTCCCATCTTTATCTTATAAACACAACGCGATGATTGCACATTGATTCACTACAAATGCTTTATCCTTTGTACACCAGAGTATATTTGCAGAAGATGAACGGAATACAACCTTTTATCTCCTGCTTTTTCTTCCGTTTTGGAGACTAAGTGGCGGGCTCGGCTTGGGAATACATGAGCCATGTGTCCTCAGAACAGTGCATTAGATAATGATGATTTCATCATTTCAACTTTGTGTGCATGTGTATCCGCGTGGGTATACCTTTGTTATGTGTTTCGGTGAAGTGTGTGTGTGTGTGTGTGTGTGTGGGTTGTGTTAGCGCAGGGGGTGTTCGCGGACCTCCCACTGGGCTTCACGCCAGGAACACTAACTAAAAAGTAGAGAGACACGCACACATACAGAGACACACACACACACACACACACACACACACACACACACACACACACACACACACACACACACACACACACACACATACACACACACACACACACACACACACACACACACACACATACATACAATCACACACACACACATACATACAATCACACACACACACACACACACACACACACACACACACACACACACACACACACACACACACACACACACACACACACACACACACACACACACTCACACACACTGAGACACAGAGCAGGACCACAGGCCCTAGTCATGTGGGTCTCTGTGGTGCCGGCCTTGTGCGTCTGACTGTGAGGAACTGAGTCATGGCCTAACCCATTTCCCGGCCAGCGCTCTGTCAAATTCCCAGTGTGTGACGGAGCTGGACGGCAGGGCCACCTCCGTCTTCCGTTCCCGCGGGCCACGGCGCGGTGCCGGGCGTGTCACTCCGCTATGTAGGTCAGCCTTTGACTCGTGTGTTCAGGGGTCCATCCCTGCAGACGCGCTGCGCCCCGTTATTGGCAGGGCACAGAGGCAAAGAGCACAGGAAAGAGAGGACCAGATACTGCCTCCACATGTGTAGGTCGCTGTGTGTGTGTGTGTGTGTGTGTGTGTGTGTGTGTGTGTGTGTGTGTGTGTGTGTGTGTGTGTGTGTGTGTGTGTGTGTGTGTGTGTACTATACACACACACACACACACACACACACACACACTCAATCACTTACTCACTCATTCACTCACTCACTCACTCTCACTCGCTCGCTCGCACGCAAACACACACACACACACACACTCTCTCTCTCTCTCTCTCTCTCTCTCTCTCTCTCTCTCTCTCTCTCTCTCTCTCTCTCTCTCTCTCTCTCTCTCTCTCTCTCTCTCTCTCTCTCTCTCTCTCTCTCTCTCTCTCTCTCTCTCTCTCTCTCTCTCTCTCTCTCTCTCTCTCTCTCTCTCTCTCTCTCTCTCTCTCTCCTCTCTCTCTCTCTCTCTCTCCTCTCTCTCTCTCTCTCTCTCTCTCTCTCTCTCTCTCTCTCTCTCTCTCTCTCTCTCTCTCACACACACACACACACACACCTATCACAAGTGTATTAACCGTGAATAACTCAGAGCTGCTACCTATTCTACTTGGAGACGCGGCGAATCACCTTCATACTCATCCCCCACCTCTCCCCAATGAATCAGCAGCACAACAGAGCCCCCCGCTCCCAGCAGACCCCCTCCCGCCCCCACCTAGACCCCCTCCCGCCCCCACCCGGTCCGCAGAAGGCTGCCTCTTCATGATCATTGGAGCAGGGTGCCGCAGACGCAGAGATTTCAATAAGCCCTCTCATACATCCTGTCACAGGCCCCCTCCCCGTCCTCCTGTTGGAAACACTTACCGCCTCTCACACACACACACACACAACCACAGGCACACGCGCACACAAACACACAAATAAAGTCTCACACGTACACATGTACACACGTGCACATACAAAAACAAACACACACACACACACACACAATCACACACACAGACACACTCACTCTCACACTTGCACACACACACACCACGCACACACACACACACACACACACACACACACACACACACACACACACACACACACACACACACACACACACACACACACACACACACACACACACACACACACACACACACACACACACACGGCGACATGGCAGAGCAGCATATGTTCGCCATCAGTCAGGGGAGAGGGCGTGGGGGCTTTTTTTGGAATGTATTTGTGCCCCAAATGCCACCAACGTGCCATCTGCTTGAATGTGTGCCCACGAATTATAGTGTGTGACTGACTGGTGTTTTTATTGGTGCAGCCCGCCACTCTCTCTCCCAACGGTGTTAAAGTGTGGCGTTGGGGGGGGTGTGTGTGTGTGTGTGTGTGGGGGTGTGTGTGTGTGTGGGGGGGTGCGTGGGGTGGGCCCCCCTGCAGGGATGAGAGCTCAGGATATAGCCAGACCCGGGAGTGACAGAGAAAAGGCTGGATCCAAAATATTTGAATACCTGGGATATTAAATTTTATAGTGTATTTTTATTTTTTAATCCTCTTGCTCTAATTGATTTTGAAATTGTTTTTCACACCTTGTGAATACTGAATTGAGGGTTTTTTGGCAATTAAATTGTGAAGTAGAACATACATTTTTTACTGAATATTGATTATTTTTCTCAGTTCTCTTTCATTTTGCTCATGTGTAGCTCAGATGGTGCTGAGTGCAGTGATTAGTATTCTCACGATTGGATAACAATGGTTGATGCTGAAAATAGGAATACATTTGTGTTTTCGGAGAGAAACAGCTGTCAGGGCTTCAGCCGCCACTCAACGGCAGATGCTGACTTCAAGAAGCCCTACATTCTCCCTCTCCTGGGTTTCCTATAGTCTTTGTGTCTCTGTGTGTACTATCATCCTAACACACACATCATCCAGCACACATGCGCTTATCTTAACAGAGCGCTGCCCCTATTTCTCCCAGGCTCGCACGCACACACACACACACACACACACACACACACACACACACACACACACACACACACACACACACACACACACACACACACACACACACACACACACACACACACACACACACACACACACACACACACACACACACACACACACACACACATCACACACACATACGTACACAATTCAATATCGCAAAAAAACAAGCGACTGTATGGAAGCACTCACATCATTTTTTGGTGATTGGTAAAGCACAAAACTATTTTTGTTGTGGGCCAACAGCCGACCCAGTCCAATTATCTATTTGAGAAAAAAGAAGCTGCTTCTTTTATTCAATCTTTTAAGCTTCAAATTCAACACACTGCCACCGTAGAATATACAATCAATTGCATACTATATTTAGTGATACTCTGAGTCACAGTTAGAAACAGAGGAAAGAGTACCTTTGTTGTATTGGCGGGTGGAGAAGTTGGTGGGACTTCTGAAAAGCTCTCAACTACAGAAAGACATCCATTTTTCAAATGGTTAAAGATAGGAATAATAACCCTATTGGAGTTCATTCATTTGCTACAGATCACCTCCCATCCTCTCTCCCCTGCTTTAATCTCCCTCCCCTCTCCCTTTCATCCCCCTATCAGCTCTCTTACACTATCCTCATCTCTCCCCTTCTCTCCCTATTTCTGCCCCTCTCCTCTCTCCTCCACTCCCCCCCTCGTTCCTCTATTCTCCCCGTTCTCTCCCTCTCTTCTCCTCACCCACTCGGCTCCTCCTGCCCTCTCTACTCTTCAGTGCTCTCCCCTCTCGCCCCCCTCTCCTCTCCCTATCTCCTTTCTCCTCCCCCCTCTTTGTCCCGCTCCTCTCCCCCCCCCCTGGGGGCCTGTCTGTTGGTGAGTTTTCCACGCTAAAGACACCGACCTCTTTATGGAGATTTATAACCACGTAACCTTTAAGCCACGCGTGTATGTTGATTAGCCACACGTATATTGTCGTTCACTGTTCGCCCTGTGGTGTGTGCGGTGTAAGACCGAGGTTATGGAGGCTTTGACGTTAAGGCAAGAATTAGAATGTGTAGAGAGTATGTGTGCCTTTGTTCCGTTGACTCTGTGCAGGAACGAATCACACGGCACTTCTACTTTGTCCATCGGGAAATGCTTCCGGGGGACAGAAATGTAATTTGACCAGCTCTACGCACGCACGCGAACAAGCACATAATATAAATATGTGCACGCACGCAAGCGCACACACACACACACACACACACACACACACACACACACACACACACACACACACACACACACACACACACACACACACACACACACACACACACACACACACACACACACACACACACACACACTCTCACTCTCAGTGGAGAGTAGGCAGAGACTTCCAAAGAGCAATTAACCATGGCTGCCTTCTGACAGGATTCCTACCAGTTTATACTGCTTACACTGATTTTCTTTTCACTATTCAGCGTCAACTTTGTCCATGGTTGCTGATATGGGGTTGAAGGTTCAGAAAAGCAATGCATGTGTATACGTTATCCAAGGGTGCCTTCACACACACATATACACACACACAAACACAAACCAACTGTGACTTTCAAACCTATAGATCTTTGATCCATTGGCAGCGGCACAAGACAAAACTGAGTCCCCCTCATTTAGCAGCCCATTTTACAAAGACTACCCTGTGTGTGGGTGCGTGCGCGTGTGCGTGTGTGGCAGAAGAGTAACAGATGCTCATGTATGTATGTCTGTGTTCCAAGGTATAATGTGCATGCTCACTTTGGCACCTTGCTCCCTTCATTTCCCAGCAGAGTTGAAGTCAGACGTTGTTTTTTCATTTGTTTGAAATATTGCTTTTTTTTTCAGCAAACAACTCTGTTTGTTTCGGGCCACCCTTATTTTTCAACCTCGACATGTCTCTCCTCTCTCTCTGTCTCTGTCGGTGTCTCTCCCTCGTGTGTCACTGCACCTGCTTCTTCTCTTCGCTTCTCTTCTCTTCTCTTCTCTCTCTCTCTCCCCCCTCTCCCTCTTCCTCTCTCTCTCTCTCTCTCTCTCTCTCTCTCCCCCCCCCCCTCTCTCTCTCTCTCCCTCTCTCTCTCTCTCTCTCTCCCCTCACTCTCGCGTTCTCTCGCGTTCTCTCTCGTTCTCTCTTTCTCTCTCTTGTTCTCTCTGTCTCTCACTCTCTCACTCTCTCTCTCCCCCCTCTCTCTCTTGTTCTCTCTCGTTCTCTCTCTCTCTCAGTACTATTCTCTCTATCTCTCTCTCCCCCCCCTCTCTCTCTCCCTCTCTCTCTCTCCCTTTCTCTCTCGTCCTCACTCTCGCGTTCTCTCTCGTTCTCTCTCTTGTTCTCTCTGTCTCTCACTCTCAAACTCTCACTCTCACTCTCTCTCCCCCCCTCTCTCTCTCTCTCTCTCTCTCTCTCTCTCTCTCTCTCTCTCTCTCTCTCTCTCTCTCTCTCTCTCTCTCTCTCTCTCTCTCTCTCTCTCTCTCTCTCTCTCTCTCTCTCTCAGTACTATTCTCTCTCTCTCTCTCTCTCTCTCTCTCTCTCTCTCTCTCTCTCTCTCTCTCTCTCTCTCTCTCTCTCTCTCTCTCTCTCTCTCTCTCTCTCTCAGTACTATTCAATCCCCCCCACTCTGGATTGAGGAACTTTGTGTGTGTGTTCATTCATCTACCACAACAGTAGGGGACGGTGGCCAGACACACACACACACACACACACACACACACACACACACACACACACACACACACACACACACACACACACACACACACACACACACACACACACACACACACACACACAGGTCCATTCCATCTTCGACTTCCTCCAAGCCGCATGGGGTAGGTGTGCTGGGGGTGGGGTTGATATGAGACGTGCAGACAGCGCCTGCTAATCTACACCTGGTGGAATACATTTGGTAGTTTTATGGAGCACAGAATCTAAATCTAACCCTAACAACCTTCCAAAAACTCATCCCGGCAGAAAGGCAGCGTAGGAAAAAAGAGCCGAATCATCGCTGGCAGTTCACCCCCCTCCTCCCACCCCCTTCTCCCCGAGTGTTAACGCCTAGTGCCACCGCTAGCTCTCCACCAGCCGATTTAATGAAGGGTCAACCTTGCGGAAAGCATCAGTGGTGTGGGAGTACAGAGAAAAAAAGGGGCAGACCACAGGCTTAATTAGTTGTTCAGTTGGCCAAAGCGCTAAATCATTAGCAAGTGACGCTCCGATAATTAGCTGGGAAATACGAGGCCAGCTAGCATGGTTTATCGGAACGGGGACGGGAAATGCACTGGACTTTATTATCTGGAATGTAATTATTATCCAGCGTTTGAATTTAGAAATGTTGTTTTTTTTGCGCCACTTAAATGAATATCGTAACGTAATTCGTATTGCAGTCTTTCCTTATCACTTCATTGGAACGTGGTTGGGTGTTCATTTTTTGAATTTATTGTTTGTCCTTCTGACAGCCAATGGCTGTTTTAAAACATGTGGACAATAACTGGCAGACAGGAACTAAACTACAAACATTTTGATCTGATTCCCTGCGGAGTAAAAGAAAAAAATATTATTTGTTTTGTCCACAAAGGTTGGTAAATATTGTGTCAGTGAATGTTAGTACAATTTATTCAAAACACTGTTTCCTTGTTTGAATGCTGTTCTTAGTGTTTAGCGGTGCTTTCCACAATCATAGTGATGATTGTTTGTGCTAGCATGACCGTTGACCACTGGCTGAAACCGGAGGCCCCCTTTCCCCCCCCCCCCACAACATAGATTCATTTCTTAACCAGTTGGTGCCAAGAAACAGCAGATGTTTTGTATCTTCTGCTCAAAACCGTAAAAAGGGAGACAGATGTCAAAAACATCCTACACACAAAGCATAAGGTGAATCCTCCCACTCCATCCATGTTTGTGGGATTCATTATTTCACTCCACTCAAGTGTCCAAAAACAGTAAAAACAGCTTCTAACTGCCTTTTGTGAATAACATTCCCTAGATTGGACAACGTCTACATTGATTGAAAAACGTCCTTACATTAAGCACTTCTGGAATGCGGGGAAGGACCACAACCCTTTTGTGGCTTGCCCGAAATTGACTTTGTAGTTCATTGACGGTGGAATTGGCTGTGTCGCGGTCGAGGACGTAGAATAGGATGAGACCGCGATAGATGTGAGTGTAAGTCTGATGTTCAAAGCGGCTCCCCCTTTAATGTGTCGCTCAACAGCAGTGTGTGAATTCCTCTAATGGCCGTTCCGAGGGTCTCGCACTGAAGCATCCCCTTTCGTTCGTCCCCCCCCCCCACCACCAACACCTCCATCCCCACCACCCCCACCACCCCCATCAGCTCAACCACTACCAGAAACACCACCTCCACCAGCACCTCCCACCATATCTCTGCCTCCTCCATGACCACCTCCACCCCCCACAACCAGCACCACCACCTCCATTACAACCTCCATCACCACCCCGAAAACCACCACCACCAGCTCCATTACGACCTCCACCACCTCCATCACCTCCATCACCAGCTCCACCAACCAAACCAGCACCGCAGACTCCACAACCAGCAGCACCACCACCACCACCTAAACCCTCAATAGCACCTCCCCCACCACCACCAACTCCATTACTACCTCCAGCACCTCCACCTCCACCAACCACCACCACCGCCACAACCGTATCCGTCACAACAATAACCACAATCAGGCTTAGAACCCTTCAGTGTTTTAAAGGGAAGTCAGGTCCTGCCATGACTAACGCTGGCTGATGGGCCGTCATGTCTGCACCTCGCGGGGGGGGGACGCTATAGGGGGAGGGATTGTGTGTGAGGGATTCTAGAGGAAGAAAGGCGCGGCGGGAAGAAAGATAAAACTGTGGTAAAGGATAGAAAGCAGGCCTATCTCCACCGCTGACCTACATGGAGCTCTGATTAGGATGGTCTGTGGAGCGCACGGCGCAGGCTCAGAACTGGAAATGTCTCTGTCTGTCTGTCTGTCTGTCTGTCTGTCTGTCTGTCTGTCTGTCTGTCTCTCTCTCGCTGTCTGTCTGTCTGTCTGTCTGTCTGTCTGTCTGTCTGTCTGTCTGTCTGTCTGTCTGTCTGTCTCTCTCTGTCTGTCTGTCTGTCTGTCTGTCTGTCTGTCTGTCTGTCTGTCTGTCTGTCTGTCTGTCTGTTGTCTGTCTCTGTCTCTGTCTCTGTCTCTGTCTCTGTCTCGCTCTCGCTCTCTCTCTCTGTCTCTGTCTCTGTCTCTGTCTCTCTCTCTGTCTCTCGCTCTCTCTCTCTCTCTCTCTCTCTCTCTCTCTCTCTCTCTCTCTCTCTCTCTCTCTCTCTCTCTCTCTCTCTCTCTCTCTCTCTCTCTCTCTCTCTCTCTCTCTCTCTCTCCCATCGACTCCCTGTCCGCTCATCCATTCCTGCGCTCTCTTTACGTAATTGTATACCCACCCAGACCCCCCCCCCCCCCCCCCTCTGGCCTTTCTTCTTGCGCACCTCTCTCTCCCTCTGCCCCTTTCTCTCAGTCTGTCTATCCCTCTTCTGTCGATTTTCAAGATGAGCAAAAGAGGGAAGAGAGAGACTGATGTCCTCGGTGCAAAAAAAATGAATGAATAAATTTCCTCTCTGCTTTGACGAAGATTGCTTCGTGTTTTCTCATTTACAACCCACCATCTCTCCCCTCCCCCCCCCCCCCCCCCCCCTTGCACCCCCGTCATCCACCACCCCTCCTCTCAATCTGATCCACGCTAAAAACATCCCTGCTCTACTTGCGTACTCATGGTTTCAAACGCTCAGGAGGGACATCCACGCCCAGCCTCACCCCTCAGGCCCAAGCACCGTATAACACTCAAGCCCTCCGTCGCCAAATGAGTTTCCCTCGCTCCTGAAAGAGCAAACGGGTCCGACTCCTCACTTCCACTTTTCAACATTTCAACCACCACCCAGGGGATCTTTTCGACACACAAAAAACAAGTGACAGAAGAACGAAGAACATCAAACGGAAACCGCTCAGCGTGATGCAAAACAACAGACGGGGCCACGGTCTGGCCATCGCTCGCTGTCTCCTCCTCTGCTCCTCTGCGGAGACGCCGCCGCCGCCGCCGCCGCCGCCACCGCCGCCACCGCCGCCGCCGCCGCCGCCGCCGCCTCCTCGCCAGTTCCCCGGCGGAAGACGGAGCACAAACAGACCATTAACGCCGGCGCCGGTCTCCGCTCACAGCGTGCTGTCGCGTGGGCCGCCGCCGCGGTGCGCCTGTGCGACCCGCTGAAGGGAAATGGATGAATAAGACGTCTTCAAGACAATCATCATCTGCTGAAAAGACCCCCTCTCTCTGCGCGGCGAGACAGATCACGCAGTAGGCTGATAGGCTCCAGTCGAACCCAGCAGTGCCTCCGCAGGGGATGAGGAGAAGAGGCCGCAGGGCGTTGACGGAACGGGAAACGTCGGATGACTGTCTCTCTGCCAACTCAATACTTAAAATAAATAAGATAAAATCAACAATTAACCAAAGTAAACGCAATTGTTTTGTTAATTAAAAAACAAAGGTCAAGTCATCGGGACAATGATTTACAATTCAAGCGGTTCTGTTCATTGGAGCGTCCGAATCCTTAGTCGTTAACGTTTCCCGCTTCGCCCGGCCCAGTGTGCCACCGCATGCCTGACTATTGCCCGCTTGATAAGTCGTTAGCTTCTGGAGACAATGGTGTCTGGCCCCGGCCTAATGCTCCCAGAGTGGTCAGAGGGCCCCTCAATCTGCCCCCCCCGCCCCCAACCCCCCCCCCCCCCCCACCTCATCCCCTTAGTCACTACTGCTGCTTGACCACAGGTCCTTGCTGTCCGAGAGGTATGTCCGCAGAGCTAACACGTAATCTGGTTTAACCCCCGGAAAAACATATTGCACTGAAAAGCTTCCTCATTGTGTTAGTGAGCTGGTGACTGCCCGAGGGCCATTCATAGGGAAGCAGACCGCTCCTTTAAATCCACTTAGGGGCCGGCTGAAGTCAGATCATCATGCTTGTCGACCCGTGTCCCATGTCTGTTGGCCGATGATTCGGGTTAGCGGAGAGAGGAAAGGGCACGGACAAACAACGTTCACATCGACCGGCGACTGAGGTCAACACGGGTGTTATTGCGTGCCTTGCCTGGGATTGTCCATAGGTCAAGAGACTTAAACACAACACACCATATCCATAGTTGAATATGCAGAAGGTCGATAACCTGGTTGTTTTGAACCCTCTTTTTTGCAGGAATGACTTGAGAGCCGCATTTCTCCTGTTAGCTTTGTGTAACGGATGTCTGCCCACCTGCATGCCAGCCTGAAAGCCCAAAGCAAATCTGTGGCTCTACTCTTTACCTGAAAGGTGTCAGTTTTCCTGGGGAAGGGAGCCTTTGCAGGATAAAGGCACAGCTTGCCTTGCCCGTGCTCTAGACTTCACCGATGCGGTATCACCCACAAAGTTTTATCCCTTCAAACCCACCGACACCATTACCGCCACCAACACCACCACCACCACCACCTCCACCGCCTCAGCCCTCCAGCCCCACACACCTCCATGGTGCAGAGCTACCCTGTTGAACTCGGGAACACGCACAAGTAGAATTGTTCTCTTCTCTGAAAACTCTCTGTTTGAGACGTGGCTGAGCTGAGGTGCTGCGGCCTCCATATCGCTGATCCCCCGGGTTACTAGTAGAGGATGAACCCGCATTGGCAGGCAAACACGCGCTGCCGTCGACTGCACCTGTAATCACAGAAGGAGCACTCACAGGTCAGTGTGTGTGGCCTGTTATTGCAGCGATGTACCTAAACCTTTAAGATGATGGTGATGATGATGTGGAGGACCTCAAATTCTTGCACGGTCATTATGCGTAATACTGGAACCCCCCCCGGGAATCTTTTTCATGGTTTGAAAATGGCCGTCACAACAAATGTGAGACTGACTCATTAGCAATGGACTGGCAGGGAATCAATGACAGTGAAAGATTATCCCGACCTGCAATCCCGCAGCCATTAAGCGAGCGCTCTAATGTTGGCTCTCTCGGGAGAACCGGCTCGGTATTTACATAAGAACACCGTAGTCCAACCGCACCGGGCTGTGCTATCGGCCGATGTCAATTTACAACGCAGCCCCAGTGTACATCGGGGCCAAAGAGCTGATCAATGGTCGTGCTTTCAATGGAGAAAGCACAACCCCCCCCCCCACGTCCTGACAGATGCTTCCAGCCCCCCTGACAGGACAGCCCAGAAACGGATCCTCATACGTTTTAGCGGCGCTGGCCCCATCGCTCAAACCACAGTTTTCCTAACGGGGGATATTATTCTCAAATGGATTTGTGAGGAGCTGTGTTCATGGTGTTGGGCTGCAGGTGAATATTTAATAGGTAAACACACTGGCGGGTTCAGTGGAGATAAAATGCCGAAACGGGCACGACGAAGACCCACTGTATATCTTTTCCCTTTCACATCGCTGCTCATTCATCCCACCCACCATCCATTTCCAAAACATTTATTGCCGTCATAGAGAGAGGAGAGGAACTAAAGGAAGTTGAGCGGGAGAATCACTTTTTCAGGCCACAAAAATTGCTCTGAAAGGAAAAGTGCGAAAAAGGCATAAAAACACAGTTCCTGTAGCAACATCAAAGCGTGGATGTGATTTCAGGTTTACTCTTCGTCCTCTGTGATTTCGCGAGCACCTCGTTGATTAGATGTTATTTGACTCACATGGATAATTAATTAAATTTCTTTACCCCCCCCTAAAGAAATTCTGTTGTTTTTTTATTGGTATAACTTGCTGTTTTGTCACCAATAGAGTTATATTCTAAGATTGGGTAACAATTGTCCCAACTTATAGCAGCTGCCCTTGCATTGCTCAGCAAGACCTAATTGGTTGTTTTTCTGGCAAAGGCAATTATTTTCCTATAACATGGTCATTAGTGGCATAAAGATGCTGATCCATTTGCCTCAAACAGGACATCATGCTGGGAAGTTATCATATATGGACTAACATACCCATAACTACAATAAAATGCTATTATATTACACATGCATTTGTGAGAAGAATATTATACCATTAAATACACGCTTCCTGTCCCTATAGACCGGTCTTTACTGGGTCCTAACCACGGGAAATGGGATATAATAAGCGGTGACAGTGGGGTCCAGCTGGGAAATCTAATTAAATGTTTGCATTGCTGGCTTGTAAACAATTCTGTATAGTTGCTGTCTGGTGCCCATTACTTATCACATCTGGTTCAGACCGGAGCCTGGCCTTAAGTGGATTCGTCTGCCTTGGAACTCTAATCCCATCACTGAGGGGGACCTTTTAGTCATGCAGAAACAAACATAGGCTATAAGTGGAAAAAAAATGGATTTCAAAGTAAGAAAATAACAATGCATCTGGAAAAAGTGTGTGGGTCACACGGCCAAGGTTGATTCCCAGTGTTGTCAGAAGTCGGTGTTCTTGGAAAATAAGTAACAACGGCTTGCGTTCCAGGATGTAAATAATGAGAAAAAATAAGACGGAAAATCCAAAGCAGCAACATAACATAACATAATCAGAACTCTTGTCTCGTTGAAAGACTCCCAAATGCACACTCCTTCTGTGGAGACCAAGCCGCTGAACAGGGCTGCAGACTGAAGCCACACCCACACACGTTCCGCCCAGCGAGGTCATTGGATTACAACTCATTGCAAATGCTACGGGTGACCCATTTTTCACACAGATGTGCCAAGCCAAGGTGCAACCCATGCTAGTATCAGGACCAGCGACTCAGAAGTCCTACTGAGTGTGAAACATGCCCTCTGGTTTATTAATGACAAATAAACCTTTGTATTTCACTATATTGCCCCAGGGAGTTTGTTTGTATGTATATGCATGTGTGTGTGTGTGTGTGTGTGTGTGTGTGTGTGTGTGTGTGTGTGTGTGTGTGTGTGTGTGTGTGTGTGTGTGTGTGTGTGTGTGTGTGTGTGTGTGTGTGTGTGTGTTTCTGTGTGTTTATATTTGCATGTGTGTATGTGCGTGTGTGTGTATGTTTATATGTGTGTGTGTTTATGTGTGTGTTTGTGTATATGTGTATGTGTGTGTGTGTGTGTGTATGTGCGCGTGTGTGTGTATGTATGTGTGTGTGTATGTTTATATGTGTGTGTGTGTGTGTATGTGTGTGTTTATATGTGTGTGTGTGTGTGTGTGTATATGTGCATGTGTGTGTGTGTGTGTGTGTGTGTGTATGTGCTTGTTTGTGTATGTTTATTTGTTTTTGTGTGTGTGGTGGGATGGAACCGGAAAGTAGGATAGCATCTCTCCACCTTAAATCAGGCAACACACAAACACAGCTTGCTCTCAAACATAGCATATCTTCCCCCGGATGTTAAAGCGAGGACCTGCAGTCATTTATAATCAGGCAGAGTGTTTGTTTTTGGTCGGGACGTGTGGATTGGAGGAGAAGGAGCTGTTACTGTGTTGTCCGACCAATTAAAGCCTTTGGCATGAGTCTGTCCCAGTGTGAGTCTGCATTAACACCCCCGACGTTATCTGGCAGGACATCTGCTAGGAAGCGCTCCAAAACCATAAGCAAAATACCCTGTCAGCGTCAAACCGCAATCAATTCCTGCCTTTGTTTCTTTGTCTCTTTGTTGAAGAAGAAGCGAAGAGTGAGATGTGTGTTTTTTACTCCCGCCCGTTTTACTTATTTTATTTGCAAACTCTTCATTCCCCCCCCCCTTTTTTTTTTTTAAATTGCACTTTAAAAGGTAGCGCTCCCCATTCAGGATTCACGGAGGCTGAGTAACTACCATCAAACTAACGCACCAGGCACAATAACATCACTCAAACTAATCCTCTTACTGTCATATATTTTTCTCCCGAGCGTCAGTCGAGTGCCAGGCCCGGTGTGCTCGCAGGGAAAAAAAACGCGTGCCCCGATTGCCGCCGCTACCACCGATCTGTTAACCCCCCCCCCCCCCCCCCCCCCCCCTGCCTCATTTTACACCCCCTCCTCCATTTACATCGGCTTTGCGTCACTGTTTTAAAAAAAAAAACGCTTTAAAGACACATGTTAAATCCGTACCTGCGGCGGAGGCAATCAGCCCTGATTTTGTGCGTGCCTGACGGAGCCGTTGACAGTTGGCCAGCCCCTAACTTTGGCTCTGAGAGCCCCAGCCAGCGTTGCCAGATTGGGCCCGATTTCCCCGCCCAATCGGGCCCAATCTGCTAACAGTGGCTGCAAGCCAGGTGTTGGCCAGAGTGTGGCGGTGATGGAGTGGGCCCAATCTGCAAAACACTGGCTGCAAGCGACGGTGTTGGAGGAGGGTGGCGGTGATGGAGTGGGGGGAGGTGTGGGGGTTGACAGAGGTAATAATTACCTTCCCAACCCATCTCTTTCCACACTTCCTTTCTCGCCGGTCGACCAAAGACTTGCTTAATTTTAGCCGCCGTCGCTGACACATGCAGACAGCGGTGCCTGACATGGATTAATTACTGTCTCTCCCGCGGCCGCGCATACGAGGGGGGGGGGGGGGGGGCGGCTTTTTGTGTGTGCCATAAAAAGTGACAGCAGCACCTCCACACGCATGTGCACACACACACACACACACACACACACACACACACACACACACACACACACACACACACACACACACACACACACACACACACATGCACACAATGAATTTCACCCCATCCTCATTTGTGTGTAAGGCGCGACCGTCCCTCCATCTCTTACTCCAATCCCCCCCCCGCCACGAGCCCCCCAGCCCCTTCGAAATGCTCCACTATCTTCTCAGCGACACTCCCTCCCTCCCTCACTCCCCCTGCCACCTTTTATCCCCACCTCCCCACTCCATCGCTCTCGAAGACCCACTCGGCTCCGCAGAGGCGATTGTGGGCCTACTCTCAGACTCCCTGCTTTTCATCCCTTTTTCGGAACGCACCCTCTCTCGCCCCCTCTCTCGCCCCCTCTCTCGCCCCCTCTCTTCTCCCTTTCTTTCTCGCTCTCTGTACCCGCTCCACAATGCTTCAAACCACGTGTAGAAATGGCACCGCCGGGGACATCTCCCTCTCCACCACAATTTCCTAGCGTAGATTGGAGTTGACAAGATAAAAAAAAAATGGCAGAAAGAGTGAGCGAGCGAGAGATAGCAAGAGAGAGGGGAGAGTGATCGAAGATTTCTTTCAGTTGTGCATCACCTGCAGAGCCCAACATTCACCCTAGGGACATTTTGTCGTTAGTGGAATTGTGATTGCACCTTCACTCTCCCTGAAGATGCCCTGCGGAGATGGTCAAAAGCAGAAAAACGTTCTTTAAGAGAAAGGCAAGGCTCTTCCACCTTCTGCATCCGGCTCCTGGGACGATTGGGAAATGTGTTTTTCTGGTTTGATCTTGTGCAGCAAGAAATAGCTTTTGTTTTAAGGGGGTGCATTTTAGTTGCTGTTTAAATCAATTGTTAAACAGTTAAGATTTTGAATTTAAGTTAAGTTTCAAATATATTATAAGGGCAAGTGGACGAGCATTTTCTATCAGAGATGTAACACAAAAAGTATTTGATGATCACTTCAGTTATCGGTTACGTATTTGGTATTATTGACGTTTCATTTGTCGATACTCTTTAACCCAGAACCGGTGATGCCAGACTCTGAGATTTTAAATCTCTACAAACAAAGTGCGAGAACCGCTTGTCCACAGTGACAGTAAACGGCAGAACAGCGACTTCCAACGACGATGGCTGTGAGTGAATTCTCTGCACTCGACGAATGTCTTAAAACACTGCCTTGGTTGCTGTCAGGCAAAACAAGGGAGGATACATTGAGAGGATTGTGAAATCAGTGTCGACCAACACAAAGTCAGCACTGTTGCTCCTGGCGTAATTGGAGGCACCACTTCAATTTCGGCGGTCGCCCATTTCGGCGACTGCGAGGAAATGCCACGCTAACTCTCCCATTACTCGCATTCCCTACCGAAAACATCCTCGAAGACGGCGCACATTTTTATTCATCCCCTGCAACCCCTTACTTGCTGACAAAAAAGTGTTTAGGAGATCACATTCCTCTAAAATGGGAATATATTAATAATTCTGCATTGTGAATAATGCAGTGCTCTAATGCTCATCCACATAAAAGCAACATGCCGTCTCCGATAACAAAGGCCTTCCTACCAAACAACCAATGAGGACGCATGTGGGCGAGATAATTGCACTGGAGTCAGGCCCAGTGTGGGCAGCTATATTGTTAAGGGGGACCCTCATTAGGACCCAAGTGAGCTCCATCCGCAGAGAAGAAAAAATAAAATAATAATAATAAGTCACTCTGCAGGATAATTTAGCGGGCAAAATATAATAAATAAAAAAGCCCATAATAAGCCCCTTGGTGGAGACCTCCTGATTTTACTGCCACACCTTTAGACTAGAGCTAATGGGCTATCCCAAAGCCGTTCAAGATCCCCCCCACACATCACACAAGAGTGTGGGTGGACCATCTAGGTAGAGATGTATAGATAGGTAGTATATTTATATCTATTTATACACTTTGTTGTTCTCGTCGTCTTCTCTCCAAATCATTCCCAATCTCCAAGCCACCCTCCCTTTCTGTCTTCAGGGGCTTGCAGGGACAAGAGAGGGATAAGAGATAAGGAAGGAATTACGTCGTGTTTCAGCGATGCATTGTCCATTTCCACTGTATTGCCCCGTCTCTGTGTGACTCTGTTGATAATGAGGGCTGAGCATAATGGCATCATTTTGTATCTCTCTTCCTTGTCTGGAAAAAAGGGTGCATAGCTTTATATTTCTTTTATTAAACAAAGAAGTGTTCTCCCCCAAAACAAGCTCTCTGGCCCAGTCTTTATCCCTGCTTGTGTTCAAGCCTTTATCTGGTCCCCTGAGACATCTTCCTTTCTTTCTTTCTTTCTTTCTTTCTTTCTTTCTTTCTTTCTTTCTTTCTTTCTTTCTTTCTTTCTTTCTTTCTTTCTTTCTTTCTTTCTTTCTTTCTTTCTTTCTTTCTTTCTTTCTTTCTTTTTTTCTCCTCCCCCTCTTCTCTCCCCTTCTTCAGCTCTGGACTTGATCTCAACAAGTCCTGCTATCTGTTTTTCTGGTCCCTCCACCAGGGACTCAGCCTCGGGCCTCGTATTGTGTGGTTTGTCGTGTGGCGCGAGGGATTGCGGGAAGTCCCGCGTGTGGGTGTGGGCTTGCAGCGCTTGCGGAATGCCGGCCACACTACAAAAGCAGTATGGCCTGCAATCAGCCAATGCGATTGGACAATCGACATTCAGTGTGTACAGGTGGACCAAATGGACTCTTGAATTTAATTCCCTGTTTCTAAGCTCTTCCATCCACAACGTGGTAAATTCCCACAAGCAGCCACTAGAGTTGGCCCCGGGGCAATGCCATGCATTCTTAATCACAAGACGCACTGCCTCTGGCCTAGCCGGGCCGTACTGCCTACCTGTGCATCTGATCGCCCTGTTCAGCTGTGATTGGCCTGGCCATTTCTAAAAAGGATCAGTGACCAATAGCGGGGCTCCTTTGACAGTCACCGCCCTGGGAATGGCTGTGAAAACGTACTATTCTCTGCTTGCGCACCTGTAGTAATCTATGGCAATCTCTCTTATCACATCTACATTTGTACTAACTCGATATATTGCCATGGCCTCCTTTGTCCCTCTTGAGGGAGCCCAGTGATAGGCATAATGAATTGGGGGGGGGGGCACTGTTTCTGTGCAGCCATGGCGTCTAGTAAGGAGTAGAAGAGCCCCCCCTGCCCGCCCTACCCCACACTCAAAAACACAAACACCTCACTTGCATCTAAAAAGTGCTTGACAAGTCTGCATATGAAGGAGGTAGAGAGGAGCGACGCAGAGAGTGTGGCTCTGGTATTTTTTATGAGAGAGAGAGAGAGAGAGAGAGAGAGAGAGAGAGAGAGAGAGAGAGAGAGAGAGAGAGAGAGAGAGAGAGAGAGAGAGAGAGAGAGAGAGAGAGAGAGAGAGAGAGAGAGAGAGAGAGAGAGTAGTATATCTCGCTGCACGTCTGTCGAAGTCTGTTTGCTCGGCTTGTGTACCGACAGCAGCGTGATCCCAACTGCCAACATCTTTGTTAGATAGTGGACTTTTCTTTAAAGATGGTCAGAAAAGGACCCATTTTTTGGTGTGCTGCAATTGATCTGTGATGACCCCAGGGGGAGCAAAGTATACAGCGGTTTAGTGAGCTGTCACGTCAGGAGACATCAGAAGCGTAACCTATTTATCTTTCCCATTCGCAACCCAAATATTGTTATCTTTGTACCTACCGACCTGCTTTGAGCCCGTCCCCCGTTTCACCCGTCACATTTACATATATAATGCATTTAAATATAATAACGTATCATCATAGCTTGCGTCAACGTCTATTCCAACCCAATCAACGAAAAATAGGGGAAAAGCCGATTAGGCTGAGCTGATCAACTGACATAAATATGCCTGTGGATCACCGCAGGGCTGATAGCACGGCACCGAGGCGTAATGTTGACTCTGACTGGTGCAGGGGACGTGTCGGGAGATAGCGCTGTCACATCCCCATCACTTCCCTCACCCACCTCTCACCCCGAGCCCCACACACAGACAAAACCAAGGCGGCAAGGTGGGAGAACGCCGAGCAGGATTGAAGTCGAGGGAAACGCGGCTTACCGCCCATCAAGATTATAAAAATGTTCGTGTTTTCAAAAGTGAAAATGATAAATAGAAAAAAAAAACTGGGGAACTTTCAATAACCTCTTTTCAATAAACCACAACACCGATACGGTGTTTCAAGTTGTGGGGTTTTAATCCAGGTTTTATTATTTTTGAAGGGTTGGTTGCTTGGTCTCCATACTTCTGAGGATGTGTTTACCTGAAGAACTCTATGATGGACCAATAGGGTTTCTGTCCGCTGTACCGACCCTGCCTGACCCTGCTCTTTCTTCTGCCTTGCTAGGCCCAGTACCCGGACAAGGGGGAAATCGAGCTGTCGTCCGATGACCTGCGATTGGTGCTAAGAGTGGAGCGGAATCAGTAAGTACTCTTTGACAAATGACAGATCTGCCTTTTTATTTCAAACTTTAATAAGCTCTCGACTATCTTCCATGCAGGAAGTAAACCGCAAGGCTGATTTTAAACCGCGAGACTGATTTTGACACAAATGACGCAAAACCGCCCATGCTAACTGTGTTTGTTGTCGCTTTTTGGCATTTGTCAAAGTAACCTACATTGTGAGGATGCTGACAAAAGTAACAAGGAACAGTTTGCTGTTCTCGGGTAAACTATTGAGACGAATAGGCACAAGTCAACAACCCAGGCACAGCAAACCTTCAGCGTCTTACGTCGCAACTTTAGTCTCCCTACTCTGTACAATTGACCTCAAATAAGTTCAAATGAATAAATACCCTGCAATGATCCTGTGCAAAGGGTAGATCTCTTATTAGACGTTACCTAAAAGATAGGGTAAGTCTTCAAAGCGAATGCTAGTGCTCTGTAGCGGTATGAGTTTAGCCAATCAAATGCCCCTATTCGATGGGAAAAGGGCCAGGCGTTCAGGCCATCAGAATTGGACCGTCGTCCACCTGAGCTCATCTCTCACTCAACATATGTCGGTTCAACAGGGTTTCAACACAAGCCAGTGCAACATCGCACGGTGCATTTGATTAATATAAACCCAACTCTCAATCAAGGATCGGAATGCACTCAGTAACCAATCATAAATCAGCATTTTTTATTTCAAGCACTTTTCTATGACGGCATGAAAAGTTAATTCAATCACTGGGTCTACAACTCAATATCAAAGCCCTCCTATCTGCACTCACAGCCGTTCTGTGATTGGGCGACACTGAGATATTGGAATCTCCCCTGGGGGCTACGTGTTTATCTATGAATCAAACAATCCATTTTATGTAAACCAAATGTAATTCAGGGCAGATACTGTTGAATATAACAGCATCACAAAATTAAAACGCTATCCCCAAGCCCCGCCGACTGGGCCATTTACTCCCTCTGAACAGACCCTGTGGTAAAACTCCCAATTCAAATCTTAATCCGATCTTTTGTGAACAATATCGGTAATGTTTGTCGGTTGGTTTTGATTTGATTTAGCAAGCTGTGACACTCAGAACTCGGGACACGAATGGGAAAAGTGCAGCGGCCTCACTTCTCAGCGTGCTAAATCTTCATGAAGTAAAATATGTATGACACTGCAAACCAAGCCAAATGGGTTTCCAGTGTATGCTCTTCTGTCTGGGTATTCCAGACTTTCATCACGTCCCCCCGCAACAGACGTCCGACCGTTTGTCTTCATGGAGAATAACTTTACAATTACGGCATTTAACGCTTTTATCCAAAGCGACTTAACATCGGTTAATACACACATTGACACACCGACGGCGGAGTCAACCATACATGGTGACAGCCAGCTTGTCAGGAGCAGTTAGGGTTAAGTGTCTTGCTCAGGGACACATCAACACTCAGCTAGGAGGAGCTGGGGAATCGAATTAGCAACCTTTCGGTCACAAGACAACTGCTCTGACTCCTGAGCTAGGCCGACCTCTACAGCCCCACTCCCACGTCGCTACTCCCTGGGCAACTGTCCGCGTCAAGGCCACTGGCCGGTGACATCTGGGAGGCCTTGATACGCTTTCCCGCTATCCTTCGGGCAGCAAACAAGCGAGATAGTAAAGGGACGATATAAAAAGAGGAAAATAAGATGGAAATTGGAGGACGGGGGCACTGCAGAAGAGATAGCTAAAATTAATTATTTACCACCAAATAGCTTTTATCTTCTTGTGCATTTCTTATACGACGCCTTTTCCATTACCTCTTCAACGCTTTTTAATTCAATTCGGCCACCTGTAATGTCCGTCCCTTCTCTCTCTGAAATATATGCCTAGACACATATCTGCTTATGTCCTAAGGAGATTAAAATGACTTCTCGACAGCTGCCTCCTCATGAAATATCCTCATATTAAAGATGGAGCAGATTGTTATGGAACGGGCACAAAGGCCCAAGGCGCCCAGCCCGTTACATGTGAAAGGTATCTCAAAGGCCTCTGTCTATTCTATAGGAACCACACACACTGCACTATTCTCTTAAGTTTGGCACCTGCTGAGCATCTGCCAAAGTACACTTCAGACTTCCACTCATCGCTCCTCATGTGGTTCCTTTCTTCCTGAAGCGATGAGAGAGAGAGAGAGAGAGAGAGAGAGAGAGAGAGAGAGAAGGATAGAGACGAGAGAGAGAGAGAGAGAGAGAGAAGAGAGAGAGGAGAGGGGGAGAGAGAGAGAGAGAAAGAGAGAGAGAGAGAGAGAGGAGAGAGGAGAAGAGCAGAGAGAGATGAGAGAGAGAGAGAGGAGGGAGGAGGAAGGGGAGGTGAGGGAAGGGAGGGAGGGAGGGAGGGAGGGAGGAGAGGGAGGAGGCGGAGGGAGGGAGGGAGGGAGAAGAGGAGGAGAGAAGAGAGAGGAGAGTTGAGAGAGAGAGAGAGAGAGAAGAGGAGAGAAGAGAGAGATGAGAGAGAGAGAGAAGAGAGAGAGTAGAGAGAGAGAGAAGAGAGAGAGAGAGAGAGAGAGAGAGAGAGAGAGAGAGAGAGAGAGAGAGAGAGAGAGAGAGAGAGAGAGCAACCAAGTTGGCACATAACCACGGCAACGCCAAACATTGGATTCCAGCCCCTCCATCGTTCAAGGCTGAGCGCTAACTGCTTCCTATTTGCTGCTGCGGACAGGGGGCCTGGGACGGGGGGAAATTGACGCTCCTCAGGGCGGAATAGGGAGAGGCTAAGGTTAATCGGAATTAGCAGGCAGCTCCGCAGGGGGGCGGCTGGTTCAAGGCCAGCAGAGGTTACCCTCCACCCCGCGATAACATCAAGACACGCTCAGCTCTGTCTCCCTGTCCTGCTCTCCTCTCCCTGTTCCTCTCTCTCGCTCTGTCCCCGTCTCTCGCTCTCCCTATGCTCTTTCGCTCTCTCACTCTCTCTATCTTTCTTTTGATCTCCTCGCTCTCGCTCTCTCTCGCTCTCTCTCTCTCTTTCCCTCCCAATCTCTCTCTCTTGCTCTCTC
>OLKM01000199.1:109550-127050 GCA_900291075.1 Melanogrammus aeglefinus
TCGCTCTCTCTCTCTCTCTTTCCCTCCCTCTCTCTCTCTCTCTCTCTCTCTCTCTCTCACTCTCTCACACTCTCTCTCTCTCACACTCTCCTACTTCCACATTAGCAAAGGAGACGTGAGGAGACTCACAAGGTGGGAGCACTTAGCATGCTCGCGAGTCATTGAAGGTGGTGAAGAGGACATGTCTCTCCGCCACCTCCACCATGTCTATGGTGGACCGAGTATTTGAGGGTGGCCATGAACCCGTAAAGCCACACAGAGGACACTGTGTTAGAGTAAGACCACAGGATCAGCCAGTAATCCTTTGCTTACTTGATTTGGGAGAATGCCATGCGGTGATGTGCTGGCCGGGCTCCTTATAGAGGGACAGGGGGGTGAAATGCCTCCCTGAGGCAGGAGCTTACAGGCCTCACAGCAGAAGGTATTTGAACCATGCAGAGCCACAGGAATTTTAACCTTGTTTGTGGACAAGGACCACGGCCAGACGTCTTCAGACACGTTTCCCCACCTCAAACATTCTTCGTTGTTGTTGTTTTTCCAAAGCCAAGGGGGAGTCAAGCCATGGATTGAAATTGAGTCAGCATGGGGGTCCAGCATAGTTGTCTTGGAAACAGTCCTAGTGGCTTTCGGTTACAGAAAATAAATACAGGGAATTGATACGCTGACCGGGTTGATTGAGGTGGGATTGAGGGTGGAGGTGTCGGACTGGGAGAGCAAGCGTGGACGTCGGCACAAGGGGTGAATAAAAAACGAAAGGACGGAGAATAAATCGGTCTTTTTTTACTCAGCAGCGGTGGACCGAGGGGAGCCCTCGTGGTTCATGTTGCCCGGGCGATGGTCTGGGCGGCTGGACTTTGGCTTACATCACTCACTGTTTGTATTCGCTGCGGCAGTAAGTGTTTTTGTCTATACGGCACCGAAATATAGGTCAAAGTGTATCTGTGGGCTGAGCCAGGCTTTGGGAGTGCTGAATGCAGTGGCTCTATTGATGTGCTTCCGATCAGAGGGGGAGACGCTCTCCGCACGCCGTACACAGACGACTAGTTAGGCTTTCTAGTTCACTTCACGCCTTTTCAGTTCTTTCTCCCTTTTTGAATGTGAAATGCGAATGTACCAAAGAGCAAGGGCGTCTTAAGGGAGAGGGGGGCAGTGGGGGGGGGGGTGGGGGGTTGTGGTGAGGAAACTGTGGTGTGTTGGGTATGGAGTGGGTTTTCACTCTGATTAATAGACCCCTCAGATACCCCCCCCAAACCCCGCTATGCTCCGAGTGGAACATGGCTGGAGCCTGCCAAGGAGACAATAGTTAGGCCAGTAGGGGGTGAGGGAGAGAGAGAGAGGAAGATGAGAGAGAGAGAGAGAGAGAGAGAGAGGGAGAGAGAGAGGAGGAGAGAAGAGAGAGGAGAGAGAGAGCAGGAGAGAGAGAGGGGAGAGAGAAGAGGAGGAGAGAGAGACACAGGCCCAGAGAAGAGGAGAGAGAAGACACAGAGAGACACAGGCCAGATGAGGAGAGAAGGGACACAGAGCCAGAGAGAGAGACACAGAGCCAGAGAGAGAGAGAGAGAGAGACACAGAGAGAGAGAGAGAGACACAGAGCCAGAGAGAGAGAGACAGAGCCAGAGAGAGAGAGAGAGCCAGAGCCAGAGAGAGAGACACACACACAGAGAGAGAGAGACACACAGAGCCAGAGAGAGAGAGACACACAGAGCCAGAGAGAGAGAGACACACAGAGCCAGAGAGAGAGAGAGAGAGAGAGAGAGAGAGAGAGAGAGAGAGAGAGAGAGAGAGAGGAGAGAGAGAGAGAGAGAGAGAGAGAGAGAGAGAGAGAGAGAGAGAGAGAGAGAGAGAGAGAGAGAGAGAGAGAGAGAGAGAGAGAGAGACGGAGAGAGAGAGAGAGACGGAGAGAGAGAGAGACGGAGAGAGACGGAGAGAGAGAGAGAGGGAGGTATGGGGGGAGTTTTGGGGGAGGCATCGCTGGAATGCCAGCTGACGCAAGGCTGCGCAAATCTGTCCCCCTTTCCTCCCGCTGTATAATATCTGGGGCTGACGCGTGATCCAGTTGAAACAAGGGGGACGGGACCAAAACAAACTAACAGCCCATTCCGGTCGGATGACTCATCCGCTGAGGGTTTGGGGTCTGTTTGCGAGCCTCCTTTGAGCGGAGATAAAAGGGCGGCCGCTGCCTCGACGTCTGGAGACGTCAACTGCCTTGGATGGCTTTTGTGGCGCAACGCCACAAAAGGAACCTTTGTTGTCCTGCTGGTTAAATTGCCCCCCCCCCGTAATAAAAGGGATTTTACTTTGTTGCAGCTAAAAGTTTGAAGAAAAGCGGAAGGTGAAAAACACATCGTACTGCGCTGTGTAACAATAAGCACTATTTCTGAAGACTTCTTATTCTTGTGCTGCCTCTTTGTATCTTTCAATCTGTGCGTGTGTGTGTGTGTGTCTCTGTGTGTGTGTGTCTGCATGTGTGTGTCTCTGTGTGTGTGTGTGTGTGTGTGTGTCTGTATTGGCCTGTGTGTGTGTGTAGTTGTGTGAGGCCGACCACTGGCCTCAGGGTACATGGGATGAGGATATACGGGCTGTGACATCATGGGAGGCTATAAGGCTATTAGGGTTTGATCAGGTAACTACGCAAACACCGAAATAACGAGGGGCAACGCTTTGATCACGCCATGAGAACCGCAACCTCGGCTTAAGCTGCTCACATAGCCTCCGCTGGAAGTCCAGGGCTATAATCTCGACAAGCTTTTAATTAGGGCCCAAATCTGAGAGCTCAAAATCTTTCATTAAAGAAATATATTTTCTTTCATGAAAAAAAGTTTGGTTCAGTTGGAATATTTGAAAGCACGATCCTGGCAAACGGCTGGAATATTGGACTCCAGATATCCATTGACAAACGGGATGCATTTTCTCCCCCCAGCACTTGGCTGAGATTCCACAGCACCTCTGCCATAATCGTTGATTAAAATCAATAATGAGCTTTGTCTCGTTAATCTGCCTTAATCCTGCCCTGGCTGCGAGTCAAGGCGAGAGTGGCGCCCTGGGGCTGGGAGGGTCATGCACAATCTGCCCATCTCCACCACACACCGGGTGCTGCAAACGCTGAGTTGTGCACCAACTGATGCAACACCTGTATTCAGACGTGTTAACACAAACACACGCACACACACACACACACACACACACACACACACACACACACACACACACACACACACACACACACACACACACACACACACACACACACACCACACACACACACACACACACACACACACACTCACACACACAGACACACCAATTGAATTCTAAATGATTCACGTAGCGTGTTATTGAATTATAGCTGGCTGATGTTGCGTGACTTGGAGATTCAGTCGTAATATCTTCATAGTTACTTGTTTTGGTACTTAAATCCCCTATATTGGCTCTTAAAGATAATGCCTCCATTCTTCTTAATGTAATCTGTGGGATCATCGATTGCAGTTTTGTGATTATATTGCCGATACTGATGCTGTTTATGACTTAAGATGGATGGATTTGACTTTGAAATGTAGCGAATAGAAAAAGTATTTTTTTCGAATCGGCAATGCTGTTTCCTGTATTGCATATGCATTATAAACACAGAGAGCCACAACACTTTGATATAATGTCAAAAAAGGATGACTCAGTGCCTATTAATATCATGTGCACTGCACATTAATTCATTTGTTTTAAGGTACCGGAAAGTCAATGATGCAATTTAAAAACATTGTTATGGGGGTGCCCCCGGTGGCTCACCAGGTAGAGCGACCCGGGTTCGATTCCTGCCCGTGGTCCCTTGCTGCATGTCCTCCCCTCTATCCCCCATACCTTCCTGTCTATCTCACTCTATAATAAAGAGTGAGATAAATCATTAAAAGAACGTTGACGCAGCGTTGCTCTGCAACCAAGGGTCCGACCGGGCCGTGGCTCTGGCGGAAAAGAATGGACCTTTAGAAGAGTTTTGAAAAAGCCACAAGGTTGGCTCCGTGGTGACGGGGGGATTGGCTGAACTGAGAGGTGAGGGGAGAGAAGGAGGAGAGGGAGAGGGAGAGGGGGAGGGGAGAGAGGGAGAGGAGGAGAGGGAGAGGGAGAGGGGGAGAGGGAGAGAGAGAGAGAGAGAGAGAGAGAGAGAGAGAGAGAGAGAGAGAGAGAGGGAGAGGGAGCGTGGGCGATTACAGCCGAGCGGAGCGGGAACACAGGTGAGGTGCGGGGCGGTGGGCGAGCCGGGTCACGCGGCCCCCAGCGGTGCCGGTGTGCTGCCTGCGGAGACCCCCTCCGAGACCGTTCCTGTTTACAGAGCCTGAAGGGCAAACTATGCACGGCGAGGCCGGCCCTGCTGAAACCACGGGGAATAAGTGAGGCACACCGCCGCACTGAATAGCAATGTCCTTTCTGTGAAGTGATAGGGCAAGTGGTAAAAGTGCTAAACAACAAGCCGGCTGAGCGGGGAAGCTCATAAACAAATTCGATTTTTCACTTTATCCACGCAAACACGGATATATATACGTATGTACGCACCACACTGAGGTACACAACCTTTCAGTCTTTTTTATTTTGTTTTAAACGTCTCTGAAGGCAACGCGGGTCTGTCGGTCCAAGGTCTGACCGTCCCGACGATGTTATTGTTACAAAGTGCATGAACCTGACATGTTATACCACCGGGTGCGAGTGTGTTTAGCCGTTAAAAGCCGTTTTGAAAACCTGCCTCTTCTGACCTCACGAGTGGGCGTGTCCGTCTAGATGTGTGCTGGATGGATCAGTCTACCAGCCTATCCAGTGGACTGTGGCAAACGTTTCTCATCTATCCGTCACACATCTAGGTGGACATGCCCACTTGTGATGTCAGAAGAGGCTGATTTTCAAAACGGCCCGTAACAGCTGATCACACCCACACCTGGTGGTATAATACGTCACCTTTAAGGCTACGTTTACACAATGACGGTCTGAACAGAGGACGCAAAAGTGGCGTCGCGTCTTCACTTTTTATTCTGCGTTTAGACGAGCGTTTTCGGTAGGAAATCTGCATACATACGGTGACGCAAAAGTGTGTGGAATACGATTGGGTATGCATGCCAGGCGGCTAGGGGGCGCTGTGATACACTATCACACAACACCGCCATGTCTGAGCGCATGCATGGAATTCTTACTCTTTCTTCTCTACCTACGCCGCGAAAACCAAAACATAATTACAGATCCTTCTCTGTTCAGTAATACTATCTGTACATATCCTGTACATTTCGTGGAAAGACTCCTGTAAGTTTATTAGAGCTGTCAGAGCAGCTTGACGGTCCGACGGATGGAAATAATCTGACATGTTTGTTTATTTCCTTGTACTGCCACATGTATGTGACGTAAACGTGTACGCGACGTGTGCAGATCTGAGGCCGCGTTCAGACTGCAGGCAAATCTGATTCAAATCTGATTCCTTCTCATATCCGATTTTTAGGGCTGACTGTCCACACTGTTTTAGCAAGTGTCCAAATCGCATTTGGCTCTGTTCAGACTGGGCCACATTATTGACCCATCTGACAGGGTTGCTGTGTAGCAACGTACGTCGGAGCGGAGGGCGTCATCCAGCGCGTGTATTGTGTGACGTCATGTAAATAGCGACGCGGAAAAACAGATAACACTAAGTAGATGGAGTCAAAGAACGCAAAAGACTTTCATAAAATCGACTTATTCCGATACATGCCCTCGAGCTTCGCTCTGCTGAACGGACCCATCTCCACAGATTAATGAGGCATTTCGTTTTCTTCCTCTGTCCAAGGACTGAGGCGGGATGGTGTTTTGGCGCATTGGTGTCAGGTCTGGCGTCGCGGTAGAGTGACGTCACGGACAGTCAAAAACGATCTGAGTGTTTGGAGCTGTTCGAGAGACTGAGACGCATCTGTCCAAATGCGATCTGAAATCACCTCCCGGAGGTGGTTTCGATCCGTTTCGCAAAAATCGGATTTCATGTGACTTGGGACTGTTCAGACTTCAAAAGAGTCATCCGGTTCCAATCTGGATGGGCTAAAAATCGGATTTTGGCTGGCAGTCTGAACGCGGCCTGAGTGAGCAGTGTTTTGCGTCTTGGCAGTGTAGACGGAAACGCTACGGTGGAGCGTATGCAACTTTTCCACCCTGGAGGGCGTTTTCAGATTTATGCGTCTTCATGCCCCAAAAACGCTGTCACCGTCTAAACGAAAGGCACTACCGATAAAATATTTTGTCATTTTTACCCGCAAGCGTCCTTGTGTAAACGGGGCCTGAGCCTCTCGTGTTGTTCCGCGCTGCACCTGCACAGTGGAGAACGACGTGCAGCGTCTACAGTCCCGCCACTTTGAATCCCTTCCTCTACGGCCCTGGACGTCTTCCTTCCAACCGCCGGCACCTGCAGTCTCAGAGCGATGACTCAGCCAATCAGAGCGATGACTCAGCCAATCAGAGCGATGACTCAGCCAATCAGAGCGGCGGCGTCGTTAGCATAATTATTGGGATCAGCTGTGACAGTGCATTGTCGGGGAACTAACACAGCCCGCTCCACGGAGTCGCCGACGCGCGACAGGAGCGACAGTGCGTACGTTATTGTTGTAATGGTTTTGGCGTGTCTCAATAACAGCGCCGCTCCAGCGTGCTGTGGTTTAAATGGAAACAACATAACGCGAACTGTCGCGTACAGGAGGCGAAACCTTACTGTTGTAAATCGTTTCTCCCTCGGCGGTGTCTTTCAGGGCCGACCGCGCAAAATGATTGAAATGAAACACAGTTCAACACAATGAATTGCGTACCGAAGGCAACAAACGCCTGTCGCGTCCCCCCCCTCGCCCCCGGCGCACGAGGTCTTGAGGCTGACCGTCTGTCACGTCGGGGCCTCGCTTCACAGTGTGGTGGTAAGCCGCGAACGCCTGTCGGGTCCCCCCTCGACAAACACAGCGAGCCAGCACGCGCACACAGGGCAACATGCAAGCACAGACACAGGCACAAACAAGTATCCACACACACGCACACACAGACAAACAGGCACACACGTACACACATACACACACACACACACACAGGCACACACACACACACACACACACACACACACACACACACACAACACACACACACACACACACACAGGCACACACACACACACAGGCACACACACACACAAGCCCACAAACAGGCACACACTACACACACACAGACACACACACAGCACACACAGCACACACACACACACACACACACACACACACACACACACACACACACACACACACACACACACACACACACACACACACACACACAAAGACTCACATACACGCAGGCGTTGTGTTTGTTCTCGTGGTCAGATTTCTCTGAGGTGGGGCTTTCAAGGTCCTGACTGTTAAGTGTGCTTGTGAAACCCTAGTGGTTGTCCTTCACCTTGTTTGTGGTGTTGTGTTTTTGTTGGATGCGATGCAGGCTGCCAGGCTGTTTAAAAAGGTTGTGGCCACTATGCATTTGTACTGCGTAATGTGTAGTATACACATTTTTGCAAACATTTACAAATACAAAATGACCCTTTTGCAGCGTAGACATATCCTATCTACTTAGTATACATAAGTAATCAGTCATTCCGATTGGTGAAACCAGCCAAGGATAACACCAGACTGTGGGCTGTACTCTTGTTTGTATGAGTTATCTGTTTGTATATTCTAGGTTGCTTACCAAGCACATGGATGCATGCACCCTCTTATCTGCTGCAGGTAAGACTCGAGAGATTTTTGGGAAACAAACCGTCCAGCAACAACAACGACAACAACAATGACAACAAACGACAACGTCCCCTCACACTCAGCCCCCTTGCTACGGCGCTGCATTTCGCGCATCTCTGATTGACAGGCCTGATGACCAATCAGGGACCAATCAGCGAAGAGTAGCCCTGATTGGTCAGGAATAAGATGGGAAATCCTAAACCTTACCTACAGTACCTTTAAATGAGGCTCTTGCTCTTGGTCTTGTGAATAGACGAGAGAGCCTCGGATAATTACACCATCTCTCCCTTCGTACTACGGACACATCAATTATTGAGCACAAGAAAAAAATGACGTGTCCGCGAATTGTATTTCTATAAATCTTTCATACACGAATGCAAACATAGAGCAGGGTAGCTTTGCTAAGCCTCCCTCCTCAACGATACCTTTCTCCCAGGTTGTAGTTTTTGTTTGGTTGCTTCTTAGCGTATCCACACCCCCACACCCCTTCCAGCTTGGAGCCGTGCCCTTCCCTCCCCCCCCCACCACCCCTTTCAACGTCCTGATGAATGCTTATCTGTCTCTTCCACAGCACGTTGGCTTCTCCGTCCTCACAGACCCAGAGACCAGCCAGCAGCTCCTAATTACACACCTCTCCCCCCCCCCTCCCGGCCGCCACTCTCTCCCTCCCTCCCTCCCCCCACCCCCACCACGGACCCCCAAGCTCTGAACGCCTTGCGAGTTCTCCTCCTCCTCGAGTTTCGGGTTGATAAAAGACTCCTGCGTTTCCGTCCCAGTTAAGCACAGCATGATTTGTTGTTTGCTCTTCAATTAATGGATGACTTTATAGATCTGTTTTTTTTTCGGGGTGAAGTCGTAAAAAAAAAAAAAAAAAGATAACAACCTAAACAAATCAACCTAGGGAGGGCTTTTACTGGTGTTTGGAGGAAGACCAACTATGTGCCTCTTTCTGACCGTGTTCAGACACTATACCTGGTGCAGATGTCTGACCTTTAAAGATATGATGCAGATCTACTATGCTCTACATATAATTAACAATTATCCCTCGAGCCCGAATGGGCTATGACTCAATAGCCCATGAGGGCGAGAGGGATAATTGTTTTAGTAAAATTCAACTCTAAAAAAGAAAGGAAAAACATGCAGTAAAAACATGAAAACATATTCAGAAAATAATTCAATATCGCTTTTGTTTTGTACATACAGTGGGGCAAAAAAGTATTTGGTCAGCCACCAATTGTGCAAGTTCTCCCACTTAAAAAGATGAGAGAGGCCTGTAATTTTCATCACAGGTATACCTCAGCTATGAGAGACAAAATGAAAAAAAGAAAAATCGAGAAAATCACATTTTTAAAAGAATTTGTTTGTAAATTATGGTGGAAAATAAGTCTTTGGTCAATAACAAAAGGTCATCTCAATACTTTGTTACATGCCTTTTGTTGGCAATGACAGAGGTCAAACATTTTCTGTAAGTCTTTACAAGGTTTTCACACACTGCTGCTGGTATTTTGGCCCATTCCTCCATGCAGATCTCCTCTAGAGCAGTGATGTTTTTGGGCCTTCGCTGGCGCAACACAGACTTTCAACTCCTTCAAAGATTTTCTATGGGGTTGAGATCTGGAGACTGGCTAGGCCACTCAGGACCTTTGAAATGCTTCTTACGAAAGCCACTCCTTCGTTTGCCTGGGTGGTGGTGTTTTGGGGTCATTGTCATTCGCTGAAAGACCCAGCCACGTTTCATCTTCAGATGCCCCTTTGCTGATGGAAGGAGGTTTTCACTCAAAATTCTCACGATACATTGCCCCATTATTCTTTCCATCACACGGATCAGACGTCCTTGGTCCCTTGGCAGAAAAACAGCCCCCAAAGCATGATGTTTCCACCCCCATGCTTCACTGGTAGGTATTGGTGTTCTTTGGTATGCAACTCAGCATTCTTTCTCCTCCAACACACCGAAAGTTGAGTTTTTTACCAAAAGTTCTATTTTGGTTTCATCCTGGACATGACCATTCTTCCAATCCTGTTCTGGATCCATCCAAATGCCTCTCCAGGCAAACTTTCAAACGGGCCCGGACATGCACTGGCTTTAGCGGGGGACACGTCTGGCACTGCAGGATTTGAGTCCCTGGCGGCGTAGTGTGTTAGTGATGGTAGCCTTTGTTACTTTGGTCCCAGCTCTCTGGAGGTCATTCACTAGGTCCCCCCGTGTGGTTCTGGAATTTTTGTTCACCGTTCTTGTGATCATTTTGACCCCACAGGGTGAGATCTTGCGTGAAGCCCCAGATCGAGGGAGATTATCAGTGGTCTTGTATGTCTTCCATTTCCTAGTAATTGCTCCCACAGTTGATTGTGTTTCTGGTGTCCTTTGACAGCTCTTTGGTCTTGGCCATAGTGGAGTTTGGAGTGTGACTGTTTGAGTTTGTGGACAGGTGTCTTTTATACTGATAAGGAGTTCAAACAGGTGCCATTAATACAGGTAACGAGTGGAGGACAGAGGAGCCTCTAATGGCCGGCTCAGACTACACGATTCTCAGACATTCCTCCACGATTTAACACGTCTCACTATACGATCCCAGAGCCAGGAAATCGGGCGTTGTCTCGTCGGAAGACTGGCCACACTACACGATTCTAGGGTGCGATGCTCTTTACTTTGTATCATTCACGTTTACAAGATATTTAGAAAATCAAAGGTTTAGAACTGACATAAATGTTTTTTACATTTTTGTCATAAAGGTTCCAGTAGTTTTTATATCTGCTCAATGCAGCAACTCCTGACAGTAGTTGCGTTGCGAGTGACATGAGCGATGTAAATTATACTGCCGCATTTCAACCCAAGTTGTTCCTCCATTATGTTGTTTCATTTTTCTTCTCGTTTTCTTCAATTAGCATTCTTTTTCTTGCTATTGATCCGCATTCATTTTTTTTGTAGTAGTTACTGTGTACTCAGCGTAGTGCAGTGAAGTCAGTTGGTAAACACTGAGCTCCAGCTGTTCGTAGGGTTCCCTCATGCAACTGGGGGCGTGGTTCCCTCATGACAGCTACGTCATGCGATTCCCCAAAAAATTCTGACATGCTAAACTTTTCGTCGTGGGGCTTTCGAACGTCGCAGACGTGTCAAAAATCGTGTACGATTCGCAAATTTGTCTGCGACGAATGAATCGGGGCAAAATCGGGCTGAAATCGTGTAGTCTGAGCCTGCCATTAAAGAAGAAGTTACAGGTCTGTGACAGCCAGAAATCTTGCTGGTTTGTAGGTGACCAAATACTTATTTTCCACCATAATTTGCAAATAAATTCTTAAAAAATCAGATAATGTGATTTTCTGGATTTTTTTTCATTTTGTCTCTCATAGCTGAAGTTTACCAATGATGAAAATTGCAGGCCTCTCTCGTCTTTTTAAGTGGGAGAACGTGCACAATTGGTGGCTGGCTAAATACTTTTTTGCCCCACTGTATATGGTCACGCGTGCGTGTCTTTGCAAAAGTGAATGCCGCCATTGTTTTTGTTTACAAAGCCGGCGTTTTCGCTACTAGTAGGTTATAACTTATAGCCTACTAGTAGCTCAGCCAATCAAAACGCAGCATTAGTGATAGCCCACTAGTTGAATTTTACTAACACTGTATAGATGGTAAACCTGGTGTAGATGTCTGACCATGTAATGATATGATACAGATTATACTACAGTATACTCTACATATAAAACTATAATAGCCTTTCCAGTTGTCTTATATTATCACGTAAAAAAAGGCTTGGTTTAGCATTGAAACAGCTCTGTGTAGAACTCAATAGCACCTTGGTGGACCACAAAAGATAAAGTATTGACTGTATTAGTGTGCGTGTGTCTCCTTTTCCCTCCTCTTGCCCCGTCCTCTCTGCTATTGGTCCAAATTATCCCATTGGATGCATTTGTAGGGAGGATTGAACCAATGACAGGATAGTTTGCTCTATCAAATCTCTCTCTCTCTCTCGCTCTCTCGTTCTCTCGTTCTCTCGTTCTCTCTCTCTCTCTCTCTCTCTCTCTCTCTCTCTCTCTCTCTCTCTCTCTCTCTCTCTCTCTCTCTCTCTCTCTCTCTCTCTCTCTCTCTCTCTCTCTCTCTCTCTCTCTCTCTCTCTCTCTGTTTGTGTGAATGATGCAATGAGTAACCAGCGTGGCTCGTCTTGCATTTCAAGACCCCCCCCCCCCCCGCTGTCTTTGGCCCGCCTCATTTCCCCGCCCATCAGCCGGAGCTCTGCATCAAGCGCGCCGCCCACTGTGATCTCCGCCACTCCTCTTCTTCATCAACAGCTCCGCGCCGTTTGTAGTGCGTCGTACCTCCCCCCGCTAGAGGGAGCGGAGACCAGACCAGGGGGCAGGCCCAGCTGCTACAGCCAAGTAGAGGCAACGCATCGCTTTGGAATGAGGCCCGTTTGTGAGGTCGTCCTGATGGGGGTGGTGTGGGTGGAGGGTTGTGGGGGGGGGGGGGGGTCCCATTTAACAACACTGCAAATCTCTGTCGGCGATGTGTGATGAGGGTAGGGAAAACTTGAGGCTGTGTGTGTATGTGTGTGTGTGTGTGTGTGTGTGTGTGTGTGTGTGTGTGTGTGTGTGTGTGTGTGTGTGTGTGTGTGTGTGTGTGTGTGTGTGTGTGTGTTGACTGGGGGTTGGGTATTAAACATGGGTATGATTTGGACGGTCTGAAAGAGTTCAGCGAGTTGAACGACCACAGATGGTCACATTTAGAATCTGGCAAACTGCATGAGAAAATAGAAGGAAGTATGTGTGTGTGCGTGTATTTGTGTGTGTGTGTGTGTGTGTGTGTGTGTGTGTGTGTGTGTGTGTGTGTGTGTGTGTGTGTGTGTGGTGTGGGGTGTGGGGTGGGAGGTTGGGGGTTGGGTTCAGGGGTGTTTATGTGTAAAATTGTTTCCTACACTCGGTCACTAGGTCATTGGGAACACACACACACACACACACACACACACACACACACACACACACACACACACACACACACACACACACACACACACACACACACACACACACACACACACACACACAATACATGACAGGATGCAAACACACTGTGGACACAGTGTGTGTGAGCCAGCGCTTGGCAGCAGGTCTATAGACATAACCAGCAGCTGGTCCATCTCTGTCCAGGCCCATTACATCTGCCCCAGCCGCCATTGCAGGACGCAGTATCAACAAAAGAGGAAAGATCCCATTATAGATCAGTCTGCTTAGGCTCCTTTATTATACTGTGTGTGTATATTGAAGGGGGGGGGGGGGAGGCGGGAAAGGAATAGATATTTCACAATGTAAACATAACACGTTATTACTACCCTATCAGAGGATGACCAGGTGACCCGCAATGTGCACGGCAAAACAAACAAGGCCTGTGCATCGCAAAGACCCAAACAGCGGCGTCAACAACTTATCGTGTCGGTGGCTGCCTGCCCTCACACCCCCCGCTCATATTTTTCCCGAAGCAACATTTGAAGAGTGCTGAAATGCAAAAGAAGCAGGAATAAATGAATCAAAGTCGGAATTAGAGATCCACATCGCTGGGGTTTTCAGCTGACGTCTAGATCTCTCCTGCGTTCATCGCCCACCTTGTAGGAAACAAGCATTTTCTTTCCCAACCCCGCTTCAAAGTTAGAATTCATTTTTAAATCCTTTCTTTTTTATTTTGCTGGGCAATTGCTATTTATGGACTGCTTAACAAAGAGGGCCCCAAGCCGGGATAAAACATATTGAGTCCATTAACGTTAAATGTTATTATTCTGCTCCGTGTGAGTTAGTTAGGATTGATCGGACACGTTCAACAGCAACGCCAAACCCAGGATCACATTTCTCCTGGCATCGAGCCGCCCCGGTCTTGTTTATTAATTTATTGGCGGGATCTTGAATATCACAAAAGAAAAGCACAGTCAACCGGCTTACCCATTTTTAGATCATTTATTTTTCCAGGCGTTTTGTTATTTTTGGATACCCGAGGAAGATTTTGGAGAAGTGAGTGAACCATACGTGATTCTTCAAGCCCGCAAGACACAGCCACAGAAATACATTTTGGGGAGGATTTGGTTGTTGTTGTTGTTGTTGTTGTTGTTGTTGTTTACCATGACTTTCTGCCGTTTTCAGTCAGCTCAAGTGCTATCGCGGGCCAAATAGACAGGCATTACCCTGTGTGCCCCTGATCTGCTGAGCTAATGCCAGGAGAGAGGGAGAGAACTGTCTCACACTTCTCTGTTCTTTAACAATGTTTTTATTCTTTATGGCGCTGCATGCAGCATCGCTAGGGCAAGCTGGATCGCTCTCCCGCTCATCCCTCTCCCTCTCATCCCTCTCTCTCTATCCGTCATTCTCTCTCTCATCCCTCTCGCTATCCCTTGCTTACTCCTCTATCTCTCTCCCTCTTTCTTTCTGTCTCTCTCTATCTCTCTTCCTCCCTTTCTCTATTTCTCTCCCTCTCTCTCTCTATCCCTCATTCTCCATCATCCCTCTCTCTATCCCTCCTTCACTTCTCTTTCTCTATCATTCTGTTTCTCTCTATCTCTCTCTCTCTCTCTCTCTCTCTCTCTCTCTCTCTCTCTCTCTCTCTCTCTCTCTCTCTCTCTCTCTCTCTCTCTCTCTCTCTCTCTCTCTCTCTCTCTCTCTCTCTCTCTCTCTCTCTCTCTCTCTCTCTCTCTCTCTCTCTCTCTCTCTCTCTCTCTCTCGCTTGCAAACAGGAGGCCCATAATTCCAATTATAAGCCGATAGTTGAGACTCTATCTTTTTTTTATTGAAGTCAATGTGACAGTACTTTATTTTTAAGGGAGGCTTTGTTTGTAGGCAATTGCAACCGAAAAGCTCACTTCGATTTTTAGGAATTTCATTGTTGCTCAAGGTAGAATAGGTTTTGTTATTTTACCAGAATCTTGTTACTGTCACTCTTGTTTTGTACTTGTTAGTCCAGCTTGTATTTATGGCTTTTCAATTCGTCCCAGGAGAGCCATAGAAGCATGCAAAAGAGCGGCCTAAAAAGCACTACAAAAATGCCTAGAAAATTACCTTCCCGTCTCATTAATTTGGCATAATCACTCAATACTTGATTGTCAATAACCTGACCTCAATAGGCTAACATTTGGTGCTTTTCCTAACCATTAATTTTTACCCATAAGGAAAGCCCAATAGCCGAATAAAGTGAGACTATTTCAATAAAATAAATGACTAAACTAGAAAAAAGTGAATTAAACAGAGTTCTAACACAGCAACACATTGAGTCATGTTTTAATAGTGTCAGAGAGAAAGCTGTTATGATCGAGTCTAGACAGAAAGATTTAATAGTGTAGCCTAAAAGTGATAGCTTTAAAAGATCTGGAGGATTATCAAGCACTTCTTGACATTTCTCTGTCATTCTGCTGTTGTGGTTTGAAATACATTTACATCAGCTACGATAAGGACAGAAAACCTTCATTGTTATTGCATGAACTCTATATTCAAATTTTGTTCAAAGTTATTTCTACAGATATACTTCAAATCAAATCAGGATACTTTCACGTTTATGCTATCACCTTGACAACGCTTCTGTTGTGCACCTTTTTTGAGTGTTTGCAAAGTTCTGCTGTCATATTTTCCTCTCAAACATGACATCATCAACTCATTAGTGAGCAAATTATATCGGCCAATCTAAAACCCTTTTTGGATTCAGCTTTTGTTTCTTTTGGCAAGAAACACAGAACAAGAACGGATGTGTTCTGTACCTTTTTGTTTCTGTTGAGCCATGACCCCAGCCGTGCCCTAGTGTACGACAGTGAGGTGTTTGTGTGTGTGTGTGTGTGTGTGTGTGTGTGTGTGTGTGTGTGTGTGTGTGTGTGTGTGTGTGTGTGTGTGTGTGTGTGTGTGTGTGTGTGTGTGTGTGTGTGTGTGTGTGTGTGTGCGACTTCGCGGAACGCGGTGGTGGTGGCCTCGTGGTTTCTCACTTCACGAAAGTTGCAGTTGATTTGCTGCTCGGCAACAAACACAGCACAACAGGACAACAGCCCAACCGCCACCAACTGACACCATTCTTTTTTAATGAGAGAAGGAGGCTCGACGATGGCTCTGCCCAGCTGGAGGGAACCAACAGAAGGAGGTCACCATGGCGACGGCGACGGCGGGGGGGGGGGGGGTTGGTGGTTGGCGGTTGGCGGTTGGTGGTGGCTGATGGCAAGGTTGAAGCGACACCAACAGACACTCTGCGGTGTGGTAAAACTCCAATCCCCCCCCCCCCCCCATCTTAAACCATATTTAAAATACTTATGGCCAAAGCACAATCAGCTAGGTTCATAATGGTGGACGAGGGAAACAATTATTTCAGTTCTACAAATAATATACAACCTATTTTCCTGTTACAAGCAAAGCATGCAAACGTTTTGCCTCCATTGCTCAGAATATGTACAGAATATGACTTATTGTCGCTTTAACTTGTTTCCATAACCACCATGATTTACCACACTACCCATGAGTGTCATCCCCAAGTTTGCATAAGCACATTTTATTGGGTATTTCACAGGTTAAACGCAGTGCTGTGAAGTTTGCCGGGCTTAGTGTTCCAGAAACACGACTCCAATTCGCTGGAGGCTTCTTAATTATAGAGGGGTGTTATGAGATGGCACGACGGCTCTGCTGTATATGTGCTTTAACTTTGTTTTCTGCAGAATAACATTTGACACGCATAAACCAGTAGATTGATGGGTAGACATCAATTTGGCCTACTTTATTCTTCCGCAAGGGGAATTGGTCGTTACAGTGGCAGAATAAAACTAAACATCGATATGAGACAATATAAAAATATGAATAGGAAATAAACAGTAAAATAAAAAATAAAATGACGGTATTGCAGTAATATAGTATGGTATAGTAGTGATTAAGTACAGAGGTACTAGCTAGTGCTAGTGTAAAAAGTACACACCTGTACTCCAGATGGATGGTTTTACTCCAGAGACAAAACATTAGTTTCCTGGCTGATTTGTTTTGTTGATAAGGTCTACTTCATTGTTTGATTCACAATCTGTGTTTATTGAAAATATACCCGGATGAATCAGTTAGTTGATTCGTATCACCCAACGGTTATACTACAATGATACTAGAATTCATCTTACCCACAAAGTTAGCTGTGTACAACGTTTGGTATTGGATGTTCTTGGGCTATCTAATGATTGTTTGTTTAAATAATTGATCAATGAGAGTTTAATTTGAGTTATACTCCTCTTGGATTACTACATCAGAATCCATGACCCTCCAACGTAGATCCTGGCACTTTGTAACTCTGTTGTTCACCGCAGCAGAATAGAAGTGCAGATTTCAGAAATTCTTCATTTATTGAATTATTTTAGATAATGTGTGAATTACTGTTTAGATTTTCCCCTTGAAACAAGTGAGCATTGGAGCGGGTCAGACAGGTGCCTCTCCTTTACTTTCTTAGTCATAACTGAAGTCTTAAGGGGCGGCATTGAGCTGACAACATGATACTCCTGAAAACATTTTTGCTGTGCACTCGACATCCACTACAACCTGGAAAATGAAACGACAACAATCCAAGACAGCGCTACAATAACTACCATGATTGGTCCGTATCCCTGACCGAGTGACCTTATCGTCTCTTCTTTAAACTCTTTCTGCGTTTGTCTTTGGATTTGAACAGAAGAGAGAGAGCAATTGGGCTGTTCACTGCGTTGAGCCAAATCAATCCAATCAAAGACCTGTTACTCACGCTTTCTCCAGTCCTGAGGATCCACATATCAAAGCTG
>OLKM01000199.1:129550-137050 GCA_900291075.1 Melanogrammus aeglefinus
GTGTGTGCGGCTGGGTGTGTGCGTATTTTGTAATGTCATTGATCAACTTTGATTAACACTCCGACAGAAATTAATGCATTGTCAAACCCCTTAAAAAATACGACTCTCGCCTTTGTTCAGCCAGAAAGGATCACTTGTGAGTAGGAGTTCTGAATTAATCTAAATTAAATAGCGTTCATAGTTACAGTCCCTTTCTTTCACCATGCTGCCACGCTGAATTAGCTCTCAGGACGGATACCCACATGATAATAGCGATGATGTATTTTGACGCAGCTCCCCAGCCCTTAGACAGGAGGGCCTTGAGTGAGTGTGGCCAGGTAGCGCCGTCGGTGCTGGGTGTTCATTGGTTTAATTACTGTTTAAGCCGTGCCATGGCGCTTAGCGGACGGCGTGATGGGCTGTCGCGCGGTGGGGGCGGGGCCTGCCGGGGTGGAGGGGGGGGGGGGGGGGAGACATCAGCGTCGGCGAGACAGAGCGATGAAATATTAAGCGTTGTTGGAATGTTTCGCAGTTTTTTTTTGTTGTCGTTTCAGCCATTCAAGGACATTTCAACTTTTTTTACCTCTCCAACTCTTTTAGACTGCTGAATGTCCACATTCACCAGATCGATATTTTTGTATCTTTTTGTTGTTGCTTCAGATTCATATCCTTATGTCGGTACCTAGGTGAAAAGATATCTCTCACCTTTAGAAATGAGGCAGGGTCAAGTGGTTTTATGTGCAGGGAGGTAAAATGAGTTCTTCAAAGGAAATTTTAAGATAGCACTTTATTAATTAAGTTATTATTAGTCATTAATCCCAGACGGCAAATCCATGTGTCACAGCAGAAAGAACAAGACAGTATATACAAATGTAATACCATCAAGAAAATAAAAATAATAACATGTAAATGTGTAAATATGAAAATATGTCTATATATACACACACAATAAGAGCAGTATTGCTAGAGAAATAAATGGAAACCTCAATCGACAGTTGAGGTACACACGGCAGAGGATACAGGCAGGGAGAGAGCAGCTATAGTCCAGACGACAACTCATCGACTGTATGGCAACTTCAACCTCCAAACGCTCTCTTAAGAAGGCACCTCCTTACGTAACTTAACACTAAATCCATACTCTCTCTCTCCCCAGGGAGCTGCTGGGGCAGGACTTCACCGAGACCTACTACACAGAGGACGGGGAGGCCGTGACGGTCAACGCCAACCACACGGTGAGTCCCAGTCCTCCCGGCCACGATGTACCAGAGACTGAATCGAATTTGTGCGGAACAAATGTCCGGTCTGCCACCAAAGCAAAGCTCCGTTGTGCTTCTATCACCGGGTGCTCTGTCAAAACAGTCACACTTTTTCCCCCAACTCGCCCCCTTAAACCAACCGCTGCCCTGCAATTGGTCAAGGATAACCCTGTGAACGATACCGTCAGCATCTGGTGCCTCTAAATAATTGGTGTCTGTAAAAATATGGACGCTTGGTCTACGGCTCTGTTTGTTTCAAGATGAACCAGTGCCAAGCAAAAGTTTCCGGGATTGCGAGGCGTTGTTTTCCCATTTGTAGCGCCGCTCAAGCAGGGACAGCGAGAACACGGAGAGGGTTGGAAACTCCCGGCATCATTAAAGGAACAGCCAAGGCATCGCAGAGACTATACAGCACCCTGCCAAATCTGCACACATATTTCGGCCTCCCCCCCCCGCCCCCTAACTTGGCCAATCGGTGACGAAGCGCACACTCCTAATTTTGTCATTAAAAACGTTCGCACAGGACTGCAGATGAGGGGGGGGGAGATGTTATCGCCTGCCTGGTTAGCGCACTCTGCGGCTTGAGGTGGAGAGAAGTGCGGGCGGCGCAGACGAGTCCCAGCGCTGTATTGGGAGGGGGGGGGGGTTCTCTTTGGAGGCGCTTGTTATTGGAAAGAGATAATTGGTTTGCCGCTGATGGCCGCGCCAGCATTCTAAGCGGTGTTGGAAGTTTTGCGGCAGACGGTCATTAATTCCCCCTGTCTCGCCCCTTCCTAATGCTCTCCTGCCTCGGCCGTCCTCTCTCTCTCTCTCTCTCTCTCTCTCTCTCTCTCTCTCTCTCTCTCTCTCCTCTCCCTCTCCCTCTCTCTCTCTCTCCTCTCTCTCTCTCTCTCTCTCTCTCTCTCTCTCTCTCCCTCTCTCTCTCTCCCTCTCTCTCTCTCTCTCTCTCTCTCTCTCTCTCTCTCTCTCTCTCTCTCTCTCTCTCTCTCTCTCTCTCTCTCTCTCTCCCTCTCTCTCTCTCTCTCTCTCTCTCCTCTCTCTCTCTCTCTCTCTCTCTCTCTCTCTCTCTCTCTCTCTCTCTCTCTCTCTCTCTCCCTCTCCCTCCTCTCTCTCTCTCTCTCTCTCTCTCTCTCTCTCTCTCTCTCTCTCTCTCTCTCTCTCTCTCTCTCTCTCTCTCTCTCTCTCCCTCTCCCTCTCTCTCTCTCGCTCTCTCTCTCGCTCTCGCTCTCGCTCTCTCTCGTTGTGGCGCTCAGCAGCGGTGTCTCTGAGGTACATCAGCTCCTCCTAATGCCTGTGCCGTCAGAGGCGACAGCCAGCCACAATGCGCCCGCTGTTGAAGGAGGAGGACAAAAGTCTCTCTTCATAATAAGTGAGGGAACCGTTTCCCCTGGTTGTCAGGGGGATACGCAAGGGTTTAAAATAATAAATGATCCCCTGGATGCGCGGATACAGAGTCGCAGGCGGAGACACACAGAGCGCACGTCGACTCACACGTGTGTGTTACACTAAATACCGTGGCACACAAAGACTTTAATGGACGAACACTTTGAAAGTCAGACCTACACACTGCCTGCACACTGTCAAACACAGAAACATTCACACGCACTCACACACGCACACACAAACACACATTTATCTCAAATAAGTCAACAATCTCACATCCCGTCTCTTATTTCAGGCTATTCTCGAAACCGGGTTTATTTATGCATTGATTTTTTTTCTAAATCAACTGCCCAGACTTACCAGAACTGACAGCTCCTCGCACACCCTTGACCCAAGTCTGCAGTGTTAGTGATTTATAAGAAGGATTTCACTTGCAACACTTCTTATAAACATAGGTCTGCCGCCAAGAGGAAGTCCATAAAACAGAACAATCCCTGTGAACACAAGTTCATAAACAGCACGGACAGTGTATCCAACAGCGTTGCCCTTGTGTTATGATTGAAGAACAGACGCGAACCCTTTGAGACGATGAACGCTGGTTAAAGTGAGGGATCTTCTCTCAATGGATTTGGATAGTGTCCATGTCCCAGAGCCATTGCATATTGGGGCTATGTGGTCTTTACGGTATGGACTGTACATTATACCCTTGAACACACACAACCACCCACGCACACAGACACACTCACCCACGCAAAAACGCACAGCCGCACACTCACACGCAGACATACAGACACACACACACACAAAAACACACACACACACACACACACACACACACACACACACACACACACACACACACACACACACACACACACACACACACACACACACACACACACACACACACACCAGTGACACAGAGGAAGGCACAGCCACTCTGCTACAAAAAGACAACGGCTTGTTTTCCTAGAACGGTTCACCGGTTTCTCGTCGGCATCAAACAATTCACAGACGGCACGCACGCAAGCCAGATAATAATGTTGATGATTCACTGAGCAACGGGCGGCAGCGGCTCACGGGGCGGCGCGGGTCTTCTGCCGGTTGGATCCCCGAGACAGACGCCCCCTGACCCCAACTGCTCCCGACACCCCGGCTGTCACTTTGCACGGCTCACACCGCCGTCGATGTGTGACTCTGTGTATGAACGACAGGCCATCTTTTTTGCAAAGCGCTTTTGAGAAGGGTCTCTGATCTGAAAAGCGCTTTATAAATGTGGTCCGTTTTACATTTGGCCCTTTAAGTCGGTAGCAAGGTGCAATATATGAACCGCGACGTGAAATACATTTCACCGACTGCACCCATGGACCCACTCTGGGGTCATTGGAGGGCAGAACAGCACATCTGGCCCCCCACTGTTTTGCATGCAGACTATGTACAGAACACAGGACTGACAGCAGTGTTACGGGCGTTTGTTGAGCAGAAACCAGAGAACCGAGTATTACTAATTTAGCGAAAATGGCAAGAATTTGATCAAACTAAGGCGATGTGGTGGACGTTGCCAAGCAACAAAATAACAAACAACAAGTTATGTGCACGTTGCCTGGCAACATGTAAGTCAGTATTTGTGCATACGAGGGACAAATCCATTCTGTGTGAATCACTAAAAAGTATAAACTGGATTCCTCGATGTTCCCATCATGGGGTGTTTATGGGCTCTGTGTCCTACCAGTAAATGCTCTTCTCAAGTACTTATGGTCAGCAGTAAATGCTTAAGGCAAGAACATCAATAATATCAAGAGAAAGTGCAGTTTATGAGGCTCTATTTTTGACCCTGTTGAGTACGGTTGGGGACCTGTTAAGTGTATCGTGCCAGCCTATTCATAATATAATAAAATAAAAAAAACGTTATTTTATTATATATATATACCTTTGTCCTTATGAGACGCAATGGTGTATTAAGGTTACAGCAACCCTTTTACGTTTTCGTTTTAAAACACAGTTTTAGTCTCCATTTTAGTCTCCATTTCATCTCGTCCAAACGAAAAACGCAGGAAAATAATACAATTTGTGTGACTCAGTTGGTTGCTAATTGTTTGGGCCTACCATCTTCCGCTTGACTTCAACTGCGAGATGCGCGCCACCTTGTGGTTAATATCAATATTACCCGATTTCCGAATCGTTGCTTCAGTAATACGCTCGACCGCCACGACCTCTCGGTCAGGAATCCACTCAAAAGCTGTCAGGACGGCCGCGAGTCTCAACCGCAGCGCAACCGGGACCCCACACTTCATCTTAAATATCCCCTCCTCATCATTTAATGTGAACGCCGCACAAAGCATGTGCAATTCCACTCACCAGCCCTCTATCTGACATTTTACATCACACTTGCTCAAACACACACACACACAACCACACACACACACACACACCACACACACACCACACACACACACACACACACACACACACACACACACACACACACACACACACACACACACACATACACACACACACACAACACCTCACTAACACACACACAACCTCACTAACACACTCACTCAAGCAGTCGTTGTGAGGGATGCATAACTTATGAGGGCCCTTATTACCGCTGCGGGTGGGCCGACAGCCTCACGTTGGGGGGGGCTGGTTGGCGGTGTGCGTGCTCTGTGCAGCCCAGCTGGGTGTCTCTCAGCTCGGGAGAGGGTTTTAAAGAGGCTGGGGGGGGGGGGGGGGTACACGGGGGTACACGATCGGCATGAAAGGCGAGGTGCGTTTCTCCGATGCCGGCGGAGCTGCTCGCGGAGAGAGGCACTTCCTCTTTGAACATTGGCGCACCTGTGAGTCTCTGCATAGTAGCACGCAGTGTCGCCGCGGGAGCGCACACGCCCTAACTGTAGTGTTATGCTGGTGAGCGTTCGCACGCACAACACACACACACACACACACACGGACATGTGCACGTACAATGTTTGATCAATGGAGACGTGTGCTCTTACTAACACACACACACACAAACATACACACACACAAATAAACGTATACACGTGCACACCCTACACACAACGTCTGATTAATGGAGAGGTGTGCTGTCACTAACACATACAAACCAACGCACACATGTACACACACACAGACACACACACACACCCACACACCCACACCCACACCCACACACACACACACACACGCACACAGCACACACACACACACACACACACACACACACACACACACACACACCACACCACACACACACACACACACACACACACACACACACACACACACACACACACACACACACACACACACACACACACACACACACACGCACAGACGGGTGGTGCCTCCTTCTGTGGTGTCCCTGTGTGTTCTGTGATCTCAGATGAAGAGAACAAGGAGCCCCACCCCTGCCCCGCTGGCTGCCTCGACCACAACAGCCTCCTGGAGTCAATATGGGTGCAGGGTGTGGCCATGTTAAATGTCAGGGCCGAGGTCGCACTGCGGCTCACACGACCCTATAATCCATTCAGCTCTGTCACGCCAAGACCGCGAGGAGCCCCTAACCGTTGTGCTGCTCGCTGCTTGGTTAAAGTTGTTCTTTTTTTTACGTTGTTTTTGTTCTACGCCGATCCCCGCTGGTTTCCGTGCGTTTTTTTTTTTACCCGCCGTTATATTTACATGTCGTTTTGTTTCGTTCCGTCGTTCACGGCGTTGTCTATAAAAAGCCACCAAGACTTATCGGGAGTTGGGTCATAACATGCTGATGCACAACATTCAGATCTGTGTCCCCGGGAGATGGGGATTTAGTTCAGCGACTTGCTATCTTCAGACTGTCTATCTCTCATCATCAATCTAAATCTAAACTGGTTATTACTGGGTGTCAGAGCAAAGGTTTTGGTCCTCGGGAAGAAGGGAGTCAAACTTTTCAAAATGGTAACTTTTGGTATAATGTGAATAGATCTGCATATTTTATATTGGGTTGGAAGAACTGAAAAGCCAGGATTTCTGGAACAGTATTCCCAACAGGGTGTTAACAGTGTTTACATATAAATGCGTAAAACTCTACACATGTACACCACAGAGTTTACTTAAAAATAAGATATGATACGATGTACTTTATTCATCCCAGCAGGGAAAACTTGTTTGCCATATTCCGGGATATCTGGAAGTATAACCAATGTGTCGGAAAAAAAACCTGTATTAGCGTCTTCCATCGTTAAATAGAGAAATTAAAGCCAATGAACATAATCACTTTCCATTGTACATTAATCATCTTGAGCATAAACAAAATCTCAAATTGAATGGCTCCGGGGTTTTTTTCCTTATCACTCCCCCTGGACGGAAAAATAAAAAAAGGGATAACAACCATACTGGAGAGCGTTATTTCCCATTCATGCTGTCCTCAGCTCCACTAATCCAACTATGACCACAGAACAGATGATGTATCATCCGCCTCCAGCTTAGCACCCGGCCTTGTGTTGTGGGCTTTCTGAAAGGGGCTTTTCCGCCTCCGCCATCCGTGTCTGCCCGCCGTGGGTCCCCAAACGAGCGGAGGTGCTGCGCCCGGGGTTTTAGAGGGCGAAGTTGTCTGTCACACAATTGTTTTGTGTCTGGGCTGTGAATGAGCGCTGAATTAAATTAGCTAATTTCACGCTCTGCTAGGCAGACCCGGCCCGGGGAGTCCAGACGGAATAGTCATAAATGGATACCTCTTGTACCTTATATTACGGGTTGACATGAGGCTTGCTGGTGTCAGCTCGCTTGTGTAAACCACTTCGGTTCGGAATACAAAGAGGGTTGTTATTTCGGGATGCCGTTTGTCGGGGCGAGCGCACTGTGTCGTTCCGAGGGTTTAATGTGCGTTGTGACCTTG
>OLKM01000199.1:142050-169550 GCA_900291075.1 Melanogrammus aeglefinus
TGACCCTAGATGGCTTCTGTTTGATTCGAGATTTACATGCAGAATACCCAATCTAAGATGAAACTGTATTGTATGCAAGGATGTTAATGAGTTTGGATGAGGGTTTGTCCATATTGTATTGCTCAGGCCTACAATCTAAAGTAATTAAACTTTTCTCCACACAGCAATATCGAAGCAAATAACTAAACAAGTTTTAAGATGCAGAGCCAAAATTAGTATTCCCTTATCGGCTAAATAATTTCTGTCAGTGTTGAGCCAGTTTATAATAAATCATGCTGACCTAAGTGAGTTCCCAGGGCTGTGAATCACAGATTGCGACAGGGTTTGATAAAACATTCTGCTATTATCCAGTTACTTCTGCTTTCATGGAGATATTGCCTCCTGTAAATATGGATATTAAAGGGGTGATATTCTGCCGGTGCGAGTGTGATTAGCCATTACAAGCCGTTTATAAATCAGTGTCCACCTAGATGTGTCGCTGAATAGATCAGTCTACCAGCCTACCCAGTGGACTGTACCAAACGTTGCTCATCTATCCAGCATACATATAGCTGGACCCTCCCACTTGTGAGAGGTCGCTAAAACGCAGGAAGGGCTTGTAATGGCTCATCACACTCACACCTGATGGCCTAACAGCACCCCTTAACTTGTTCTCTTGCAGATAGAACATGTGCTCAAGGCAAACAAACAAAAACACAGACTCTCGACATATAATCCACTAGTGCTGCGCATTTAGGTCCCATTGCAACAAGAGAAACAAAATGAAAGATTGAGAGCCGTAAAAGCTACAAAAGTATTGTTTTGAAATTGACCAGCGTAGATTTAATTTGCACAACCACGTATGAACGGAAGGAGCTCACGTTGTGATACGCTGGATTGATTGATTTGGTTTGTCTTACAATGATGAAGGAAATCCTACATTTCCAGACTTCCATCCTGTATTTCAAAATCCTATCTAATGTGACTCCGAATGCACTGTGTGTGGCTGTAACCGCCGTCACCTCCCCTCGTCCAATCCAGGGGCCTGATAACCTTGAACTCCAGTGACACCTACTACCTGGAGCCAATCAGCGGACAGAGCCCTCTCCAACATTGGCTGATGAGCGCTGAGGACCTGCCCCTCAGAGGCGGGACTTGCGGCCACGGCCACCAGACAGGCCACCCTGGCCAACTGTCGGATCTCCTCCGACCGCAGCACCACAGGGTGAGTCACCTAGTATCCATCCACACATTTTTTTTGTTCAATTCTAGTACCCTCTAAATAAATTCCCGCAATGCAACGCTTCATGTCTTGCAAAGATGTATATCTTGGTTATCATGTATGGACATTTCGTAAACATTTTACGATAGTCTTGGTCTTTGCGCCGTGCCCCCCAGTGAGACTGAACACACTATGCATTACCATGACAACGACAATTACATTCCACCCAGTTCCTCTCGCTTGTTTTCCTGGAAAATGAGCAATGAAATGTGTTGTGTGTTACTCACACCTCCGGGAACAAACGTGCCATACACCACCCACGCACGCACACACAACATACACACACCTCTGCCCCAAGGTGGAGGTGTCTATAGTAGGAGGACATACACCGTCCACACGCACACACAATACATACATACCTCTTCCAAGGGCGGTGCTGTATGAAGTAGGACACACACCTCCCACACACTATATATACACACCTCTTCCCTAGGTGGAGGTGTATAATAAAGACATGTCGCATGCTGCCCATGCACACACACACACGCACGCACACACACACACACACGCAGACTCGCACACACACCTGCCCTGTCATCCACCTGCTGGAATTACCCCTAGATCAACCAGCTGAACCACCACCTCCAGCATATGTTGATGTGGACCGTGTGCGTGATTACCAGGAGCGACACACGTCAAGCGCTCTCTTGGTCTGAGTCACGCTGCGCTGTCATGTGTGATATAGTATGAATGATGTACTGTATTAGAATTAGAAGATGCACTTTCATCATCCCCTACGGCGTAAGCGAACGCAGGTGAGCCATGCATGGGTCGCATACACACATAGCATACGTATATTAGAGTTGGGCTGTGTCCGTTTGTTAGAACCTCCCCCTTAAATGAGGCGGTTTACGGTTTAACCGTCAATCAAAAACAACCGGTATAATAAATCAAGGGCGCACCTTAAACCGTCAGTCTCCAACGTACGGTGATATGCTAAGCTCTCTCCTTGCCAAAGGGTGGAAGCAATCGTCGGCAAATCACTATTTCCACCCATGTTGTTTTCATACGTAATCAACCCATTAAGAAATCTAGTATGTGGCTACTATGTCTACGTTTTTTTGCGTAATAGGCAAGCTTGGCTTAGCCTACAAGCCAAAATGATTAAATCGTTTCATAACTAGCTAGCGGTTGCCTCCAGCAGGGATATTTTGACAAGCAGTTTCCTGGGAGATAACATAATGTAGCCAGCCGGCCAGCTTCCTATTTTATGTTTTTACCTCCACCTGCATGTATAACGATAAAGTTTGAGGCATAAATTGTGCTCCACTTACCTGCTTCTTAAGGTCTTGGCATAAGAAAGAAATCTGCCAACCCTTTGTAAATGGTTTAATTAAATAAGCCTTAGCCTTGCGCACATATCGACCATAAAGCCATAAAGTTAGGGTTTACTCTGGGTGTTTCTCCTTTGTAGAGGTGCATGTATTCGTACTCAGTTCCTGTGTTCTCCCCTGGAATCTATATGCAGACATTTTAAATAGCCAGAGGCTTCTTTCCCCCTTGCAAGAGCTAATTGTTTAATCATTTGTTCCAATAAGTTGGTCTAATTCCTTTCAATAAAATGTCTCCAATTTAGTGGAAGTCTGATGTCTTTGTCGATAAAGAAAAAAGGAAAGAACCAGAAAAGGCCAGGAACACGTTGTTTACCATTAAGCAGTTCTTATAATCACCCTGAACGCTCCAACACATCCACTCCCCCCCCCCTCCCTCTCTCTCTCTCTCTCTCTCTCTCTCTCTCTCTCTCCTCTCTCTCTCTGTCTCTCTTCTCTCTCTCCCCCCCCCCCTCTCTCTCTCTCTCTCTCTCTCTCTCTCTCTCTCTCTCTCTCTCTCTCTCTCTCTCTCTCTCTCTCTCTCTCTCTCTGGCTCCCCCTCTCTCTCCTTCTCTCTTTCTTTCTCTCTCTCTCTCTTCTTTCTCTCTCTCTCTCTCTCTTCTCTCTCTCTCTCTCTCTCTCTCTCTCTCTCTCTCTCTGTCCTCTCTCTCTCTCTCTCTCTCTCTCTCTCTCTCTCTCTCTCTCTCTCTCTCTCTCTCTCTCTCTCTCTCTCTCTCTCTCTCTCTCAGTTTAAATTTGTTCTCATCATATTCTTTCTGCCTCTATTGATGTTTTTCCTTCCTCAGGGCCACACCTTCCCAATCCATTTTTTAATTATTTTTCCTTACACACATGGCTTTCTCCTCCTCTCGGGTCCCCTATGCCACATGGGTACCGATACCCCCGCCCTCCACCCCCAGAACCCACCCCCAAGTCACCCTCCCAATCCCCGCCACTGCCAACCATTAATCCTGCCCTGTTGTTCGATGAAGGGGCTCACCCACACCCCCTCTCTCCACAGGGTCTGGACACTATTTGCTTTTGAAATAAATAGCCAGACTGTGTATGTGTGTCTGGACTGGTGAAAGAGGGAGAGAGAGAGAGAGAGAGAGAGAGAGAGAGAGAGAGAGAGAGAGAGAGAGAGAGAGAGAGAGAGGGAGAGAGAGAGAGAGAGAGAGAGAGAGAGAGAGAGAGAGAGAGAGAGAGAGAGAGAGAGAGAGAGAGAGAGAGAGAGAGAGAGAGAGAGAGAGAGACGAGAGAGAGAGAGAGAGAGAGAGAGAGAGAGAGAGAGAGAGAGAGAGAGAGAGAGAGAGAGAGACAGAGAGAGAGAACACACTTCACACACAGACTTTCACACAACTCCTACTTAGCACGCGCAGGCACAAACACACGCACACACACACACACACACACACACACACGCACGCAGCCATGCACACAGAAACTAACCCATATATCATAATAATAGACTTGGAAGTGTGCATTTGGTTGTGTGTGTGTGTGTGTGTGTGTGTAGGACTACAGGGCCCTTCTTCCCAGGGCCGTGAGCATGTCCTGGAGGTATCAGCTGTGCCCGCTGTCCAAGGCAGCTACCGATCATGCACCTGTGAATCAATTGCTTTTAACAACACACCAGCCTCTCCCTGATGCCTGCAATTAAGTGTCTGCAGGGCCGCATGCCAATGCTACAAAGCGATAGCCTAGCTAAGGGTAGTCTGGAAGTACAAGAAACAGTTTGCAAAAGAAAAATCCCAATCATAATAATAACACCGTCATTGCTACATCACTGCCTGTGGTTCTGTGAGCCGAGATAATCCCACAATAATAGAATTCATTCAAATGTCTTGTAGGCCGACATGAGGTGTCCATAGAACCTTTGTCTCTCTCACTCAATGTCTCGCGTCACTCAATGTTTACGAGCATCGAGTGATAGGGAAATGGAAATGTTCAAGAAAAGGGTTACGCTATGTATTTTGTATGAACGCCGACTTTGTAATGTTCTTTGCACAGCAGGCCATGTTATTTTTGTGAAGGTATCCCGGTTTCAAGCGCATCAAATATTCATTCACATCCTTTCCTCTGCTATGATACTAGTGGGCTGTTTTACACAGAGTTGCGTCACATCGCCCCGAACCAGAATAAAAGATTTCATCTGTCTTTAAGGAATGTTAAGAATCAACTTTTTTTTCCCCCTCTTACACCCAGGTGAAGCGGGAAAGTTTGGGAACCACCAAGTACATGGAGCTGTATATCGTAGCTGACCACGCACTGGTAAGAATACCATAACCGCCAACTGGGTTAGCTTGACCACGCACTGGTCAGAATACCATAACCACCAACTGGGTTAGCTTGACCACGCACTGGTCAGAATACCATAACCACCAACTTGGTTAGCTTGACCCCACACTGGTAAGAATACCATAACCACCAACTGGGTTAGCTTGTCTGTGTAAGCATACGCTGTTATTCAACTAGTTAGCAAAATCGTTGGCATAGAAAGGACAATGACACCTCTAAATTTAGATACAAGGTACAATGAATAAAAGGATAACTTAAATGATATAAAATAATGAGACAAATTATAAAAATAGACAAACAGACAAAAGTATAATTAAATAAATAAATAAAGTAATAAATTAATGATGAACAAAGTTTGCTAGGGGCTCTCAAATACATTTTTCTCCTTATAACCTGCAAGAAGGAGTGTTAGCCAACTGTCCCAGCAGTTTGCAACTTTTGACTAATCCTTACATATGAACCTGATCAAAATAATGAGTGCACTATGCAGGACTTTGTCCAAATCAATAAGTCTCCAACGATTCATCTTATTGACGAATGACCCTGTGTTGGCTCATGTTCCGAAGCTAATTCAACTGTTTCCTAGTTTGTGTGGTTAAAGCGGAATTGTGTATTTGTCAAGTTGTCAACTTAAGGTCAGCTTAGGGGTGACAACAGTGTTAAAGAGTAACTAATCACTGTAATGACATGGCACTGCCTGGAGGAATACACCCGAGTGCAATAGTTGAATCTAAATTTGTTTGGCCCTTTGTGCACATTCGTAGCTTTCTTTCTTTGTAGCCACAGAGAATCTCAGACAACATGGTTGTCCCTTTAATGGCTACAACTTTTCCCGTGCCGCTATTTCTCTTCACTTTAAACTAATCAGCTCATAGTCATCTTGTCCTCTGCTCTTGCTTGTTCTTCTTTACATTTCGGCTCGTGACATAAACACTCAGAAAAACAAGCTTTAATCTGAGCAGCGACGCAGAAATAATTACAGCCACCAAATTGTTTGTTTATGGCTGTGTTCCTGTCTTAAGCCTCAGCATTGGTTTATTCTCCATATATAGATGGGATCACTTATGAATGCAGCATCAGACTAACCTGTGACAGATGAGCGTTTTTTTTTAATGCATTTAAGATGTGATACATCTGTTGGAATTGTCTATTATTGAATTGCCAGCACTGCCACTCTTGTTTTTTGTGCGTTATTTCATTTTTTTGTCACTAATAGAAATAAAATAACACTAGGGAATTGAAAATAGGAATATCTATAACAGCTCAAATAATCAGGCACTTCATTCAAGGGCGATTAGGAGCTTGAAAATCAAAAAGCACCTACTTGTGAGGAAAACCAAGACGTGATTACGGCCACATCTATCGCTACACACGATCGCCAATAGCCAGAGGGCCTCACTCAAAAAAATAAAACAAAGAAGGTATTCCGAGATCTTTTCCAAGGTTTCGCTTTCAAGTAAAGTGTAAAAACCCACCAGAGTGGACCCCCTGCAGAGCGCTAACCCGTCGCCTGCCCTCCCTTGACCCCTCCTCATTCACAAAGTCACAGATTCACGGCAATTGATCCCCTCTCGTCTCCCCCTGTGTCACCCAGTTCACACAGCAAAACAAGGACTACCACAAGACCAAGCTGCGGATAATGGAAATTGCCAATTTATTCGTGGATAAAGACGTAAGGCTCGGGCCCCAGCCCCACGGGCTGGCTCCTCTCTCGTCTGTTAGGGGGGGCGGAGAGGGGGGAGTGGGGCTGACACCAAGCTAAATGTGATAGCGGCACGCTAATAAAAGTCGTGGCACCCGATGTGTTACCATGGTTCCTACATGGCTGGCTCCGCCGTACCATTATGATACAGGGGTTGGACTAGTAGTTAATCTACTGATACCCCACCACCACCACCACCACCACCACCACCAGCACCTCCCATCCGTAGCTTGGAGGTGATTAACGTGATTGGGAATGACAGGCAATCGAGCGAATGTAAACAGATGGCTGGCAGTGAGCGGCAGCCTCAATAGGATTGCTTAAACCCCCCCCCCCCCCCCCCCGGTGATTTCATCTAAAGGGTCCTCCAGTCAGCCTTTCAGGGAGAAATACACACACTCTCCAGAGTGGAGTGGAGTGGGGACTAGGGCTAGCTACAGGCTCCAGGCCCGCACTGCTGCAAGCTCACAATCACACAACTCTCAACTGTGTATGTGTGGGTGTTTGTGTGTGTGTGTGTGTGTGTGTGTGTGTGTGTGTGTGTGTGTGTGTGTGTGTGTGTGTGTGTGTGTGTGTGTGTGTGTGTGTGTGTGTGTGTGTGTGTGTGTGTGTGTGTGTGTGTGTGTGTGCATTTATGTGTATGTGTGCGTCTGCATAAGTGGGAGTGTGTGTGTTCACGTGTGTGTCCTAATGGGTGCATATGTGTGTGTGTGTGTGTGTGTTTCTGTGTGTGTGTCTGTGTGTGTGCCTGTGTGTGTGTGTATCTTTGTGTGCCTGTGTATATATATAAATGTATTTGTGTGTGTGTGTTTTTTATATATATATATATAAAGGCATGTGTGTGTGTGTGTGTGCGCGCGCTACAGTTCTACCGGGCGCTGAACATCCGGGTGCCGCTGATAGGCTTGGAGGTGTGGACGGAGCGGGACCAGTGCATCGTGACGGGGGAGCCCAACACCACCCTCTGGTCCTTCCTGCAGTGGAGGCAGAAGCTCAAGGCCCGCAAGAAGCACGACAACGCCCAGCTGCTCACGTGAGGCCGCCCGCCGCACACAACCACGCACACAACCACGCACACAGGAACACACAAGCACACGTACACACTCTCTCGCTCTCTCACACTCACACTCACACACACACACGCACGCACGCACACACACACACACACAGACACACACACAGACACACACACACACACACACACACACACACACACACACACACACTACTCTCACACACACACACACACATTCACAGGGGTTAGGGTTAGGGTTACAGCAGCAGTTTGAATCTATCTCTCCCACCCAGAGGAGGATTTGAATAGATTCAATCCAACTTCAAATCTGGAGATATTGATGATGTGTAAGTTGGGTCAGAGCTTTGAAAAGAGTCTTATGAATGCAGTTTATTATTGTTATTCTTAATATTATTGTTAATATTAATATTAAAGAATCACAACAGACGTCAGCATCGAGGTGAACGGCCCGGGGGGGTGGGGGGTGTTGGGGTAGGAGGCAAGGGGTCTAAAACAACATGAACCACAAAACATGTACGCTGTATGATTCACACGTTTACGTGTTCGACTTTAGAGGGGGTAGCATGCATCCGAGTGCTCATTAAAGAGCTTGTATCTAGCCTCTCCCCAGAGCCAGTCACAGGGGTGCTCTAACTCATGGAGGACACCAACAGCACCACCACCTCAACCACCTTTAAATGGTTTATAAAAACTGTCCTTGTGTGAGTTGAGGGGGTTGAGGGGGGTGAGTGTTGAATACGTGTTATAAACAGCTCAACTTTCGCACACCGAGGTATTGATCTGCAAATTAAATCAAGTGTTACAAACCTTTTGAGGCTATTTCACCGCTTTTATTTATTCGACACAAAGTGTTTATTTTCTTCCCCGTGACGAAGGGGAGGCAGTTCACACAACGTTTCCTCATGAACCTTCATTTCAGGTTCAGAAATGTGTTTTGCGGCGTATTCCTTTCAACCACAAAAATGAGATGCAATGGCCCGGCCCTCTCCTTGTCTCCATGAATGTTCTGCTAATGACACAAACAATCTGAGCGTTAGTCGGAGCGGAGCAGAGACAATTTCAGACTTCATCAGTGTCTCAGTTGACAAATCATTAGCCAAACTCTGGATTTATTAGCCAAAAAGATCTTGCCTCATTTTGACCTAATTGAGGTTCCACAACACCCCGTGAGCCATACAGACACACACATGAATACACACATATGTAAGCACACACACACACACACACACACACACACACACACACACACACACACACACACACACACACACACACACACACACACACACACACACACACACACACATGCACTCAACAAAAAACATGCATACGCACACACATGCACACCTGCGCACAAAAATACACACGCACTCACACACAGACATACACACATACACACACACACACACATGCATACATGCACACTCACAAAAACAAACACACACAACCATTCACATGAGCAGAAAAAAAGGACAGGTTACCCCTCATGGTACATACTTAGCTTCACTCGAGCTTCGCATTTTTTAGTTTAATTCTATTTCGCTTACCGCACAACAATTCTTTACCGAATTTCGTTCAGTTTGCGAGCCCCCTGGAGGGGGGGTCCTTCAGCGGGACTTCATCAGACTCGTCCCCTTCTCATCACAGAGTGGAGCATTAGCACGCCCATGGGGGAGAGGTTCATGCCGAGACAGTCTGAGGAGATGGGTTAAGAGGTGCACTTGTTGCACCTGATGCTATAGTGTGTGTGTGTGTGTGTGTGTGTGTGTGTGTGTGTGTGTGTGTGTGTGTGTGTGTGTGTGTGTGTGTGTGTGTGTGTGTGTGTGTGTGTGTGTGTGTGTGTGTGTGTGTGTGTGTGTTTCCTTGACAGGGGGGTGATTTTTAAGGGGACCACCATTGGCATGGCCCCTCTGGAGGGGATGTGCAGCCTGGAGAACTCCGGAGGCATCAACGTGGTAGGTGGAAAATCAAAGGAAACACGGAAAAACCCTCTATTCCTTTTCTGGCATTATCCCTCTTTCTGTCTTTTGTGTTTCAATTTTCTCCTCCCAGCTTGAACCATTCTCAATTGCTCATATGGATCCCATTCATCTCTCTTTCTGTGTGTGTGTGTGTGTGTGTGTGTGTGTGTGTGTGGTGTGTGTGTGTGTGTTGTGTGTGTGTGTGGTGTGTGTGTGCGACCGTGCGTGCGACCGTGCGTGCGTGAGTGCGTGCGTGTGTGTGCGCTCACACGTGTGTGGATGTGTGTTACCTGCAGCCTTGATGTGTCTTCACATGTGCTGGAAATACTTCTCGGGGAAGTGGAGCAGAAATCGATATGTTTTCCCAGGCTGATCAGCCGCTAACAGACAATTAACTCCCCACTGCTGGTGCAGATTGTCCCGAGGATCCAGACCTTATTGTAGCACACCGAAACCCCAGGGGCCATAACAACCAACGCTGGCTTTTCATTTTGGTGGCTTTGGGGGCTTGGGTCGATAATGGGACCCCCCACCTTCTCGTAATCCCCCTGAGGGTTTCAGTTGCGAATTTCTCATCTTTCGCAGGATTTGTTTTCCTTTCTATTCATCACCAACAGCCGTGCGAGAAAAATGGATGTGACCGAGGATGAGTGCAATTCAAAACATTGAAACGATGTTTGAAATGGCCATGTCTTGCGGACATGGAGTGCCGACTGATGCAGAGACTCAAAACATCCAACGCAAGTGGAAACATTGACATCATGAGGTCAGGGTTGCCCTGGCGATGTGCAAGGAGGGGGGGAGGGGGGGGCTCTGGCGGTCACAGTTGCTATCTTTCCTAAGAGAGGGTGCAACCAGGCACACAATGGTAGCTGCCTCGCTCCAGCGTCACACCTGAGGCAGGAGGTATTGGTTTAATACAAAGGGGTTTATTCAAGAAAGGCACTCGGCCTGAGTGACGGCCTGGCTGTTCCCCTCGAGATGCAGGCCGGTGTGGTTACCTCGGGAACGTTTCGTGTTGTTCTTCGAGGCAACCGCTGCTGCCAGGTTTCGAGGCTAGATTCACCTCCCTGTATGGTGAGGGGTGTTTACCTTTTTGTGGTCCTTCATTCCGGCCGTTTCTGGCAATCCGTTACTCGTGATCCTGTGTGTTATCTCAACGGACGTTGAGATAATGCCTGAGGTTCACCCTTCTCTGTTGCTCTGTGCATCTTCTGAACTTCCTGCAGCGTATGCACTCATGCACGCCATGAGAGGAGACTGCATTGCTGTATCTTCGAACCCATATGCCCATTCGGATCTGAGCTCATTTATTGTCATTCCTGGTCTTCGATGGTGAACAAGGGGCCGTCTCTTGGGAGGGTCCCTTGTTGCCCCCCACGCGGTCGGAGAGCCCCATTAGTTAAGCAACACTCTTCTCTGAGGCTGCCTTCATCCAAGAATGGACCAGGTTCACCCGAGTCCTCATCCCAGAATCGACCAGGGTGTCCAGGTCTGCCGGCCACAAAGAGCATCTGAAGCGGGAAGGGATGAAAACAAAACATCGTAGCGCACACGTCCGCCTGCTCGTTGGGTGTGTTACGCTTCGTTCCCTGGCACAGATTAAAACAACTTCTTGGACCGGTCACTGTACTTATTTGCTGGAGGAATGCTGCACGTGCACAGGTCCTGTGTTTAAATTGTTGGACAATGCGTGTGTGATGTGTTAACGTGTGTCACATATGAATGTAAATGTAAATGAATGTGTGTGTGTGTGTGGTGTGTTGGTATCTCTCTCTGTGTCTGTCGGTTTTGTCGATGATTGACGATGACAACTCTAATTGTATCATTGTGATTATTGATCGTAATAATCGTCATTATGAATCAAATGTCAGAGTAAAGTCAGAATCTGTTGGTACCACAGGACCACTCGGACCTGCCCATCGGCGCCGCTGCCACCATGGCCCACGAGATCGGCCACAACTTCGGCATGAGCCACGACAACGAGGGCTGCTGCGTGGAGGCCACGGCCGAGCAGGGCGGCTGCGTGATGGCCGCCGCCACGGGGTGAGTCTCAGCGGGGGGGGGGGGGGGGGGCACTGCTTATGAAAGACGGCCGTAGACATTAGGAGATAGAGGAAAAAGACTTAGGGCTACCGGCTGTGGTTGTGACGCCATTGATGCCCATTTAGGCGGGAAACTCCCCCAAAAAAGTTTGTTCAGTATTTAGACCTATCAAGACTAATGCAGTGGATCTAGAGACAGGATCAAGACTAAAGCAGTGGCTCTAGAGACAGGATTAAGACTAAAGCAGTGGATCTAGAGACAGGATCAAGACTAAAGCAGTGGATCTAGAGACAGGATCAAGACTAAAGCAGTGGATCTAGAGACAGTCAAGACTAAAGCAGTGGATCTAGAGACAGTGAAGACTAAAGTAGTGGATCTAGAGACAGTCAAGACTGAAGCAGTGGATCTAGAGACAGCGTCAAGACTAAAGCAGTGGATCTAGAGACAGCGTCAAGACTAAAGCAGTGGATCTAGACACAGTCCAGACTAAAGCAGTGGATCTAGAGACAGCGTCAAGACTAAAGCAATGGATCTAGCGATATAATCAAGACTATAGCAGTGGATCTGGTGACAGCATCAAGACTAAAGCAATGGATCCAGCGACAGCATCAAGACTAAAGCAATGGATGTTTCAACAGCATCAAGACTAAAGAAATATATACATCAACAGCATCAAGACAATGGCAGTGGATCTAGCGACAGCATCAAGACTAAAGCAATGGATGTTTCAACAGCATCAAGACTATGGCAGTGGCTCTAGCGACAACATCAAGACTAAAGCAAAAGCACAGCGGCCGCGTTCACAGCCAAGTTTCTTCTGACAGCTCAAGCATCCGCCAAGGCTACCGATGCTACAGTTGGCAGCATTCGCTACTTGGCAGAAGCCCATGAAAGGAAACGCAAGGCTTGCACTCCAGTCATTGCTCTGCTAGAGTGGTGTATTTCTAATGGTTTCACTCACCTCTAGTCTGTGTTTAAGTACTGCTGCGACAGTATGTGTCTACCCCACCTGAGCCCCACCTGAACAGTCATATGACATTCTCATTGCCTGGGTAATGGCCTTACAGTGAGGCACATAGAAACAGATCAGCGTCAGTCAACCTTCAATCTTTTCCATTAGTACGTATGATTTCATCTTGCTCTGAATCCACTGGAGGGCAAAGTCACACAATAGGCAACAGAAATGTCCCAGCTATTGACAGCATAGAAACCGGTTTGGAGAGTTGGATTTCAATTCCGGTCCTGCAAATGCTGGAGAAATAATATAAATACCCCAAGGCTCAATTTAGGAACAAATTCAGGTCTGTTGCTGCGTAAGGCCACCCGATCAGACGCATCGCATTTCAGCAGCCTTGGGAGGCTTTTTGTAACTGTTATCAATGAGCGTTTTCCCTGAAAATGAGTGTTAAGTGTTTACCTCACTGGTTTTTCATTGCCGAGTGCCTCGTGTTTTCGGCGGAGCGGTCTGAAGGTCTCAAGTTGAAGAAACTTCAACACGACAGAAAAGCGGCCCATGTCATTTGTGTCCAATCAGATGAATTGAGAGGCGTCCTTCTGCGCTTGTTGCGACCAACAAGTGTTGGTGAAACTAGTCCAGGCTGCCGTTGCATACCCAGAGTTATATGAATACATATGTGTGGATGAATGATAAAACGTTTAAATGGATGATTCAATAACAGGCTAAGGAGAGCATTCAGTGGTTGCCTAGCAACAATAAACACAGGACGCAGCGACATGCTATTTTTTTTTTTCAACCGTCGGCTTCAACAAACAATGGCAGTGCGGTGCACTTTGTGTTTGGCAGGCTGCAAAAACGCCTTCTCTCTGGGCAATGGAACACACTCACAATACTGTTGGGAAACGAGGGAATCAGCTGAATGGCATATATTTATTTATATGTATTTATATATCAATCAAATAAGTCTGTAAAGTAAAGTAAATTCAATTATGAAGCGCATTTACAACCAGCATAACTGACCAAAGTGCTGTACAGAGGATAACTAAAAAGACAAATAACAAAAAACACATTGGACCTTCCACATCAGGGCACAAGGAAGGCCAGGGAGTAAAGGTGGAGTTTTAAGCCTGGATTAGAGGGCTGAAGTTTGCTCACATCCCCTGGCCTCCTGGAAAGGCCGGCCCCCAGCCCTGGTGCTCAGACGTGCCTCTCGCCCTGTGTGGTTCCCAGGCACCCGTTCCCCAAGGTGTTCAGCCATTGCAGCAAGAGGGACCTGGACGGATACTTCCAGAAGGGAGGGGGCATGTGCCTCTTCAACATGCCCAACATGAAGGACCTGGTTGGGGGAAAGAGGTGCGGCAACGGCTTCGTGGAGGACGGGGAGGAGTGCGACTGCGGCGAGCTGGAGGTAAGGAGGGTAGGGGGGGGTGATCCATCACGGTGAGAGACGTGAACAAAGGCGGATTAAGACCGCATCTCGCGGGAGGCTGTGCGGTTAGGATCAATGGTAAAATATCAATTGAAATCGCGATTTTTATGGAGTGTTTCGTCGTGAGGAATGAGTTAAATAATATATATAATATAATAAAATATTTATTTGTGGCGCTTTGATCATTTCATCAATACCCAATGTATTAATGTAATACAGGTTCATATTATATATGAATATATATTCAAAATAATGAATTCCGAGATTTAATTATCAAATACCTCAATAGCAAAGAATTGCTATCGATTTGTATCGTGGTGAAGTGAGCGCTTGCCACCAAAACACCAACCGCCATTAAAAACCTTAAACAGGCCGTTAATATTCAACTTAATTTCAGATGCATGAAAAAAGGAGTGAAATAAAATAACACCACGGTTACATGCGTCTCATGGCTGACACATGGCTGACACATGTCACACACCACGCGGGTGGTGAGTGACATGTTTTTTTTGAGACGTGGCGTTGTCAGTAGTCCCTAAAAGTAATCCGAGCGAAGGCCCCATCTGATTCGACCAGATGGGGGGCAGGTTGAAGCCGTGTCAAGACGCTAGCTTGTGATGGCTCCCATTCACACCCCAGCTGAATCCACTCACTGAGACAATGTGAGAGAGAGAGAGAGAGGGGACGGGAGAGAGGCAAAGGGAGAGAGAGAGGGGAAGGTAGAGTGAGAGAGACAGGGGGGGACGGGTGAGAGGGAGAAAAAGAGAGGGTGAGAGAGACACTCAAAAAGAGAAAGGGAAGGGAGAGAGAGGGGACGAGAGAGATGGGGGAGAGAGAGAGAGGGATGAAGATCAAGAGAAGGGACTGGGGAGGGTTAAAGAGTGAGAGATGAGGAAGGGAGAGCGATGAAGAGCGAGATGATAAGGGAGAGAGCGAAAGAAAGAGAGAGAGAGAATAAAGGAGAGATCGATAGAAAGAGAAGAAAGAAGGGAGTTGAAAGCGAGACGGGAAGGTCGACAGAGAGGAAAGGGTAGAGCAACAAAGAGAAAATTGGAAGGGAGCAAGACCGAGACGGGAAGGGAGAGAGAGAGAGAGGGAGGGAGGGAGAATGATGGGGAGGAAGAGGGAGAGAGAGAGAGAGAGAGAGAGAGAGAGAGAGAGAGAGAGAGAGAGAGAGGGGGGGGGGGAGGAGAGGGGGGGAGGGAGAGAGAGAGAGGAGGGAGAGGGAGAGAGAGGAGGAGAGGAGAGAGAGGAGAGAGAGAGAGAGAGAGAGAGAGAGAGAGAGAGAGAGAGAGACAGAGAGAGAGAGAGAGAAGGAGAGAGCAAAAGAGCGAGAGATTGGGAGGGGAGAGGGAGCACAAGAAAGTCGGCGGGACAGAAACTCACTATCTCCCAGCTCTCCCTGCTAATGAGACAGTGGAGGTTTGTTATTAATGATCTCCCCCAATGGACAGCCCCCCCTCTCCCCACCCCCCCCCGCCCTCCCCCGCTCTGAGACACTCCCTAGAAGCGTCCCGCCCCCCCCCCCCCGCCCTGCCCCCATCCATGTTTATTTACACCTCCTCCTAAACGCGCCAGCCAGAGGCCTCCTGGGTGTAAGTGGTCAGCACCCCGCAATGAAAACCTGCTTTTTTATCAGGGTTGCGGGGTGACCTAGCCGCCGCCGGGCGTTACACGCCTCTCCCAGCCATCGGGTTGGGAGTTCTACTGCCGGCACTCTCTCCCCCCGTTCCAGTTGAATCCGTAGTCCCTCCCCCCCCCCCCCCCCCCGCGGGCGCGGGGGGGGGGGGGGGGGGAGGGACTACGGATTCAACTGGAACGGGGGTGATTATCTATTCTTTCTTTCAACTTTCAACTCCCACGTCCGTTAGGGAGGTGTGGGTGGGGGTGGGGGGGGGGGGGCCGGAGAGGGGAGGGGAGTGTGGGGGCTCGGTGGCGCTATGGAGGGCGTCATGGCAACAGCAGATGTCATCTTCATCCGTGTGAGGAGACAGTAGAGCCGGGAGAGGGAGAGAAAAAGGGAGAGGAAAAAAAAAAAAGGGAAAGATGGAAAAAAACGCCCCGGTTGGCTTTTGGGTCGGTGGTGAAAATACGTACGAGTAGGACGTAGTAGGAAAAGATCCGATAAACAGGAGGCGACACTCACGTGTGTGTGTGTTCGTTGTAGTGCTGGACAGAGCCATGTCCAATTCCTGCTCGGTCTTTTCTTTTCATTGTGTTGTTGTTATTATTAATCTCCAGGTCATGCGTTCCACGTTTGAGTTGTATATTGAGGTTGTTAAAAACGTCTCAACGCGTTTTACTCCTGGTCAAAACATTCCGGATAACAATCCTTAAGCAAGACGCCCCGTCCTTACCGTCTCTGTGCAGTAGCCGTACCTCACTGTGCAGTAAAAGCCTCCTAAATGACTTATCATGAATGCAAACAGAACAAGTCGCCCCTTTTCCAGGCAGGTGGCAGAGTAGCTTTACAACAAATGATGAATCATTGTTCACATGCCGTCGGTTTGGGGAGAAAACCAGACCAGCTTCCTAGCATAATGCTGGTCTCTCTGCAGGGTGCTCTGGGTCAGCTCAAAGGTCAAAGGGCGCTGTCTTTCGGATGTCACGTTGATATCCGAGAGAGAGCAGGTGTCCCGGCCCGGTGCCTGACCTGGTTTTGTACCGACACGGCCCCCCCCCTTAATCAGGCCTCTAATTGGAAGTTCTCACTGGGCGCTTTGCGTGCCTTCCAAAGCGTCGTCTAAATGCAGCGAATAATCGCTTTGATAGTGATTATAATTCTTCGAGCAGATCCATCGTCGCTCCGTGGGGAGAAGGTTTTTCGCTGTAGGCCATCATTGACCCTCATGCTCAAGGGATTAAGGGCACATGGCCACTCTTTGCCTCGCCGCTGTGTGTGTATTGATACACTTTTTGCCGTTTTGTATACGAGCCGTTCGACCCTGTCAAAGGTCGAGCACCACTGCCGGACGTACCGAAGCAACAAGAGGTTAAAGCATTGTTGGTAGCGAGGCACGAAGAGGACCGGTGGCACACCGCTGCGGAGACTGAGTCGGGGGTCAGAGCCCAGCCGCTCGCGCTTTCATCCGTTTGTCTGTGATCACGTGCAGGTGATCTATCGTTCAATCTGTGTGGGTGCGTGTGTCTGTGTGTGTGTGTGTGTCTGTGTGTGTCTGTGTGTTTCTTTCGCAGGAATGCACCAACGACTGCTGCAACGCAAACAACTGCACGCTGAAGGAGGGGGCTCAATGTGCCCACGGGGTCTGCTGCGAGAGCTGCAAAGTAAGACGGGACACGCACACACACACACACACACACACACACACACACACACACACACACACACACACACACACACACACACACACACACACACACACACACACACACACACACACACACGTGCACGCGCACACGCCGGCTATGGCACTCTTACAGCAGCGAAGGCGGGCGCTCTCACTGTCAATTTGGTTTTTAGATTTCCTTATGTACAGCGAAGGCCCCCTTTTGGCACGCCGTCATCCCAGATAAACGCCGGCCCCTCCCGGGCGCCATTCCCTCGCTCGGTTCCCCTCCACCCCGTGCTTTAAATAAAACACAAATAAATTCACACTTTGACTTTGGGCCAGAGAGGTCAGGAAACGCTTTCTTTATTTTTAGCCAAATGTTGTCAGTTGCACATTATTTATTGAGTTAGCACATTCCAGGGTGAGAGGTAGTGAGGAGAAAAAAAACCCATTAAATATCAGCGGGCTTGGTGGAGCACTGCAGCCAAACCACGGCTGTTTGACATGAACAAAGCGGGCGTTTTCCACCGTGAAAAACAAATGATATAATGATGAGTAGCCGAGGATGAAAAGCATGTGGTTGTGTTTGATGGCTGGTGAGACATAGAAGTAGCACATATAGAAAACATCAAATGAACAAAGAAAACATCAGAGAGATGGGCCTTTGTAGCTACGTGCAACTCTTTCTAGATATTCATTTTTATTTTTTAATGTAAAACAAGGAAAGCGTTCCCAGCATAGCCCCCCTAGAGGCGGAGCTCCACGCTGGGCAGAGCCGCTTGGCGCTGACGTCATCTCCTCTTCCCTCCAGTTGAAGCAGGCGGGGACCATGTGCCGCGGGCCGGCGGGGTCATGCGACCTGCCCGAGTACTGCACGGGGGCGTCGCCCTACTGCCCGGCCAACGTGTACCTGCTGGACGGCTCGTCCTGCCAGCAGCGCGCGGCCTACTGCTACAACGGCATGTGCCTCACGCACCAGCAGCAATGCCTGCAGCTCTGGGGCTACGGTGCGCTGCCACACACACACACACACACACGCACACGCACACGCACACACACACACACACACACACACACACGCACACACGCACACGTGTACGCACGCCGGCACTAAAACACACGTGAACACATGCGCATACACACACACACACACGCACGAGCACACAAAAAGACGTGCGCACAAAAATATGCAATTGTACGGACACGCGTGCACACACACACACGCATGCGCACACACATATACACACGCACACTTGCACACACACCAACAAACACGTTTACATATACATTATAGATCTATAGGAATATATATATATATATATATATATATATATATATTACAAGGCACACCACTAACCCGTGTGTTGTTGTTGTCGGTGTTCAGAAAGGCGACGACTCGCGCCGCTTTTGCACGAACGCCTCGCCTCTTGAATGCCCAACCGCAGTTGGGAAAAAAAAGTGGTACTCTGAAAATAAACCCTGTCTTACAGCGGCCGCAAAGCACCAAAGAGTTCCTCGCAGAGCACCAGAGGGGCGGGGGGATTACAGGTTTCTAAAGCGCTGGAGTGATAGCCCGCCCTCCCGCGAGGGTTGGCGCCAATGATCTCGATTCTCTTAATTAGTCGCCACCCAGAGAGGGAGCTAATGAGTCTGAGCGGCTGAGCGCAGGGCTCAGGTGGAGGCTTGGCGGAGCCGGACGAGTCCTGGGTTGAACTCCCGTCACAGGCTGCAGTGCCTATCCCTGACTGGCTCTGAGGAGTATAGAGATGGGCCTTTTTTTGGGTTTCTGTACGAGGGTAACCCCTTACTTTAAATCAACCCTGAAGTCAATTCCAAGCTTGAAAATACAAACAAGAAAATGCAAAAAAATAGCCCACATGTCCGAAAGTAGCTGATAAGGCTAACTCTACAAATAGCAAGCTGAATTGAGACCCACCATTTTTTCTACGTTACATTCATTTGGGATCACAAGAAAGCAGTCATTCCAATGTGAAGCCCCCTGTCTGACGATGGTCTTTATGTTCTGTTGACCATGTACATCAATGGTTCTTCCAACCACTCTTACAAGCCTTTCAGCCCAAAGTGAGAAGCACGACTGGCTCGGAGAGAACAATATGTATATTCAAAGATAGTACACACATATTCTATAGTCTTTTTCCCGTTCGCTGTGAAGACAATTTTCTTTCTGCGTGCTTGGCGTTGGTCCCGTTCGTCTTCCAGAGTCTGTGCTGATCTTGCAAGTGTTTATCTTCCACTTTCTGCGAAATCGTCCGCCCTGCAAAACTCCCTGATAACACCAGTCCTTAGCTCCTTGAATCCGTCCCGCTGTCCTCAACGTAGACACAGGTCATTCCTTCACCGCACGAGGACGGCTCTATCGCCGCACCCCCAGCGGATTAAGCAATACGTACTCCGCAGTATCTTAAAATAGTAAATGGTAAATATACTGCATTTAAATAGCCATTTTTTTTGTAACCATAGGCCACCCAAAGCAACGTTTATACATTAATGCACACATTCACACTCCGACGGTGGCGTCTGCCATGCTAGGCGATAGCCAGCTCGTCGGGAGCAGTCAGGGTGAGGTGCCTTGCTCAGGGACACCACGACCCTCAGCTAGGAGGAGCCGGGGATCGAACTAGCAACCTACCGGCTACCAGCCGACCCCGCTCTACCTGCTGAGCTACATGTCGCCATTCTACCATAGCGAGGAACCTATTCAGCGTTCACTCCTGACTCTGTACCCCGGGGTTGCAGGTGCGAGGCCGGCTCATGACGCCTGCTTTGAGGACGTCAACGCGGCCGGGAACGCCTTCGGGAACTGCGGGAAAGACGGAGTGGGGAACTACATGAAGTGTGCGAAGAGGTGAGTTGGAGTTGGGGGTTCTACACATGAGCCCGAGTACACAGTGGGTGGAATACTACCATTGAATACTACTATCAAAGACACACACACACGCACGCACGCACGCACGCACGCACGCACGCACGCACGCACGCACGCACGCACGCACGCACGCACGCACGCACGCACGCACGCACGCACGCACACGCACGCACGCACGCACGCACCACGCACGCACCACGCACGCACACACACACACACACACACACACACACACACACACACACACACACACACACACACACACACACACACACACACACACACGCACACAAGATACGATGGTTCAAATGCATCACATGCTTTTTAACTGGAGAAGGCAAGTGGATTTTTCTCATCTTTTATCCGAGTTGTAGTCTCAAAGGGCTCCACGAGGTAACGTTTTACCCCACACAACCCTCCGCCCTGACCCTGAGCCCACCTGAAGTATAAGGAAAACCCCCTGAACCCCGAGGGGAGAAGACCTAGAGAAGGAACACAGTAGAAGGATCTCTCCCCAGGGGGAGATGGGCCGATAAAGCTGTACAAGCAAGCAAACCAATGTTCACACGATACGAGAGGTTCAGGAGAGTCCGACAGCTGGGATAGGCGAAACCTTTGGGGGAACAGGGGGATCTTTCAAACGACACCCCGTCCTCCTATGAGCCAATGAGAAACAGGAATTGCTATAACGGCTGTTTGTTTAGTACCATCCCTTTTGAGGTTGACTTCATATTGTACATCTTTTATTTGACACACACACAAACTCACATTCTTAGGACTTGTGTCGCACAAGTAGATATATTAATTTTGATCAATTAAGTGATTTGAATTGAGTGATGATATTAAAATGGCTGCTATCTTTCTCTCAGCAAACTGACATGCTCCCACTGTGTTCATGGCAACCTACTGAGCGATGGCAGGAACAGTCTGGAAGCAGTACCATTATTGCAACACCAATTCTTCACAGAAAGGTCAATTTTAGTTCCCAGCTTATAGAGCTGCTCACAGCTTTGTGTAAATCTCAATAAATTTCAGCCAAGAGGCAGAATGCGTGGCGATAGAGAGAGCCAAACAAAATAAGAGTTGGAAGAAACTTTTGTTATTTAGTTAACATGGCCTCGGAAAAGTGGAACACGTATCTGTACAACCCACTCAGGCTGGGTGGAAAATATCACATTTTAGATGTGATATTTTTTTCTTATACCGTGCAATTTTGACTCTACAAAATAAAGGTATATGGAATACGGTTTGTTGTAAAAAAAAGGCAAAGAAGGGATTTGACTCAGCTGTGCCAATGTCAAGCATGTTGTGTGCTCCGTATATCCCGTTGGTTAACCACCGCTCCATAAAAAGGATAAAAAACTGAAAGGAAACTAAAAAACTAAAACATTCAAATATGGACCTTTATCGGTTCAAATATAAACAACCCAAATGTTTAAACCTTTTTGCCAAGTAAAACCTTGTCCCTGTTTGTACGGGCAACGGTCTCTGGTGCCAAAACGGGCCCAGCACGGACCAGGCAGGGTCGACATTGGGCTGTGCCCAAGCACCATGGCAACAAGAGAAAGCAAAACAAGCAGCTGACTTTGTACGAGCCAAACAACAATTCCACTGTGTCTGCGTTGGGAGTGCCGAATATCTTTTCTGAGAGTAAGAATTTGTAGAGAGATATACGGAGAGCAGCTGTGGTCTTTATAATCTTCTAGAAAAAATTTACTCACAGAAGTATAGAGGTAGTTTCAAGGTTGAGGCGATGTGAGGACAGTATTTACCCCATATATGTACCCCACAAAGTTAGTGAACCCCAAGAAGTTGCCGCAGCAAATGTTCATTTATTATTTAGAGGTAAAAAATGGGAGAGTTAAAAGAGACAAACTAAAGGACAGGAGGACGCGCCTGGCATTACGTACAGGAGTTGTTCTGCAGGTGTACCCTCTGTGACACCTGATCCATATTCTGATACATAATGAAATGGACGTAGGAACACTAATTAACAAATTAATGTTTTCAGCGAGGCGGCGAAGTAGAAACTGCCGCATACTACTCAGCGTTTGGTTTCCTGTCTCTCACACGCACACACATACACACACACACATTGTGCATGGACGTAGTGTAGCCCGCCCGCACACACACACACACACACACACACACACACACACACACACACACACACGCATAGACATATACGTGCACATACATAGTGCACACACACTCAAATTGCACACAAACACACACAAGCACACACACACGCACACAGACTGCACACGCTCAGCTCACTTAGAGACAATTTCCATGGCCCAGTGCCACAGCTAATTAATAGAGCCAAATTAGCAGTTTAGCCATGCAAATGAGCCTCCAGATTAAGGCAGACGATAATGGCTTGCTACGTCTGCGTTCTTGCGCGCGTGTGCGTCTGTGTGAGCGCGGCACAAGGCGGGAGTGCACGTGCGACCGCACCTGAGGCGTGTTTGAGAGAGTCTCCCAGGAGTCATTAGCCGGATGTCTGCCCGGACGCGCTGGTGTGGGCGGTTGATTAGAGAATATGAAAATGTGCAATTTGCATGCATCTGTGGAATGGCTGTTGGAGTTATCCTGAAGGTCCCCCTGCACACTTCCTTCTCCTTTCTCATTTCGTTTACTTCCTAAACTATTTCACAAAGGCCATTGTGATTGTGTCGGGCTCCGTCTAAACTCAACTCATACTCGAAGCGGTGTGCTAAACTGACGAGGTCTACGGAAAGAGAAGTGTTTTAATGTCTTTTTCCATCGGTGGGCTCTGGGCCAATTAACGTGTGTTTGGAGGTAATCACCTGATCGGTTGTCATTGACGACGCACCCAAGGAGTAATCAAGCATGAAACCGTTAATGGTTCATTTATTCTTTTTACATTTAAAGGCTGATGCGCTGAACTGCTCATTAAGGGATATGCAGATATCGCAGGATTTTGCACATATTCACACAATTTGGCTATCCTCGGAGGAATACGACGGGGTCGAAGAACACAGATCCTCCTCATCGCCCTTTAGTTATGCACAGTTTCTCAACCACGCCATGCATCCAGGCTGTACGGTATGACCAACAATTATAATAACACAAATGTATAAATAGATATCCATACGAATAAAGACAGAGCGAACCAGGAAACATGAGCGAAATACCACGTGAGAAAAAAGAAAGAATAAAATCATCCCCTAACAGAGTGGGATAGCACAAGAAAACAAAGAGATCTGTCACTCCAAGAGGGACGTCCATACAACAGGACGTTACCATTTAGCAGACGCTTTGATCCAAAGCGATGTACAACTCTTTGTACACACACTGACGCCAACCAGGTCAGGGTGAGGTGCATCAGGGATACCTCACCACTCCGAGGATCCAACCAGCAACCTTCCGGTTCCAACGCACCCTCTACCCCCTGAATCTAAGCCAACCCACGTTTGTCTGTTTTCATCGATTGATTTTTCTTCCCCCCCCCCCCACCCCCTGTTCGCCCACGCCAGCGACGCCAAGTGCGGTAAGATCCAGTGTCACAGCGCGGCCAAGAAGCCCAAGGGCACCAACGCCGTGTCCATCGACACGACCATCCGCACGGACGGCCGCGAGGAGAAGTGCCGGGGCACCTACGTGTACAGCACCCAGGACGGCCAGGGCGACCTGCCCGACCCCGGCCTGGTCATGACCGGCACCAAGTGTGGGGAGGGCAAGGTGACCCACCCAGAGATACACATGTAGAGTGGATAGAGGCACGCATACGCAGACATGTAGGCACGCAGGCTCGCAAACACTCACACATCTATGTATATATATATATATATATACAGTAGACGCACACGCACTCATACATATAGAGCACACACACACACATATATTATATATCGACGCTTACGCACTCTTAAAAAGACACGCATGCAAACGTGCATGCACACGCACACTGTAATACATATGCAAACACGCATATCCACACACAAACTCACTGGTGGTGGTGAGTGCGGTCCCCCCCTTCACTGTAAAGCGTCTTTGAGTGTCTAGAAAAGCGCTATATGAATTCAATCCATTACTATTATTATTATTATTACAAACACACAGACAAACGCATATATCGGACACGCACTCATACACTCAAATGCACATGCATAAACCCACACAACCAGACTCTTATACACACACACACACACACACACACACACACACACACACACACACACACACACACACACACACACACACACACACACACACACACACACACACACACACACACACACACACGCACACAATCTAATACACACACACTTAGTATAGTGGTTTGTCATGCTCCATCACAAGAGTGCCTGCACTCACAACACCCCTTTAAAAATAAAGTCGTACGGGGTGTGTGTGTGTGTGTGCGTGTGTGTGTGCGTGCGTGTAGTAGAGTGCGTCCTGCGTCATGTGTTGCTGCTCATGTCACCCCACAGGTGTGCAGGGACCGCAGATGCCAGAACGCTTCGTTTAGCGAGCTGGAGACGTGCATCGCACACTGTCACGACCACGGGGTAGGGAACACACACACACGCACACACACACACACGCAGACACACACACTCACACTATCGGTCCTGCTGCCAGATACAGCTGGCTGCTTGTTATTCCCTCACTCTGTGTCCTTGAGTTAAGGGAGAGGCTCTTTCTCGCAAGGCCACTTGTAAAAAGTTAAATGAAGTACTTTTTAGAACAAAGGAGTGATGAACTATTTATCAGTCTTTCCACCAGCCCCCCGAGTGGCGACAGGACTTGAGTAGTCCGGAGTTTATGGGCTCATAACGCAGTCTGGGAAGGGGAAGTGTTTAAGGGAGTTTAAACATCTGTTTCCGTGCAAGAGCAGACCGCGATCTGTCCAGATCCAGCGGTCCGAGGGCTGGGTTGAAGACGTTTTCATTATCATACTCGCTTGTCTCGGCCCTTATCCAGTCGTTTCAACAAGTTAAAACTGTGTGTGGAGTGCGCGCCATGTGAGGTACAGTCAGTAGGGTGGAACTAGGGCGACCGTCACTAAATTCACTTTCATATACGCACCGTGTCTCCATGGCTTTACGCAGAAATAATCTTTGTACATGAATACTGTGGGTACCTTTTGTGTCGGCATCTTCAGTGTCTTTATACATTTGTTCTTTATTCCTGCCTTATCATTGGTGTGTTGTCGGATGGTGAAAATCCTTGAGATTGCGTTTGTATAGATGACTTTGAAAGACCTCAATACAAACCCAATAAAGAGAATCAGGAGTTTTTGACATGCCGACGGCGTGCATTTGTGTGGCTTATGCTTAGAAAAAATATATTTAATGCATGTTTTTAACGGTAAATAAACTATGGTCAGAAGAAAATCCTTTTTTTTCCCCGAAGGTGCGCAAATGTTGTCTTGTCGAAAATAAGACTTGAATGATTCTAGTTTATGAGAGGAAAAATAAATCAACACACACACAACACACACACACACACACACAACTTCCCACACATACACACACACACACACACACACACAAAGCCCTCTCTCTCTCATTCAATTACAGGCAGCCCAGCCTTGAACCACAACTTATTTTTATTGTTTGTGACCCTTAGTGCTCAATGCCCGCCCTGCTGTTCACTGTAATTTCACACCCCACATGTCTTTAAAGCCAGCCCTTAAGGTCAGCCTACCGACGGCACACACTGCCCCCTACACACACCCCTACACACACCCAGCCCCCCCTCCCCCCCATCTCCGTTATATGACAGCTATCGACGCACCGGGGATGGGAGCAAGCGGCCTGTGACGGGATAAACACTGGAACGTTCCAGATGTATTAACTTTAGAGAGGAGCGACTGATCCGGTGGCCGCGTCCCCGTAAACAGCGGCCGCCTTGGTACGAAGGTAAATACGTTCCGATTGTTTACCGCTAGCGAGCAAAGGCTGACGTGAACTCAGCACTGTCTCCCCTGCTGATTTTTATGCCGTTGCGTTAACACGTGAGGGAGAACGTGAGAACGTTTTGCTCACGCAGGTTCACGTTCTGTCGCTCTCTGTGGATGGGTCGGGACTCGCGTCCGTTGAAAGCCTCCGATAAAACGTGAAAACGATTGGACCAATCAGCTCTGAGCTGGCGCTCATGCGGAAAAAAATAAATAAAACAACGAAATTGGTGCAATCTACAGAGAAATCAAAACTGCTTTATCTAAAATTGAACGAATAATGATGTTAAAAGATTAACAGGAGAATCTGCACACTGACGGCATTTCTTGGAGGATAATATGTTTTCGCTTTGCTTCCGAGCAGACCCTGCCAGAGGGAAGGGAGCCAGAGGGTCACTTTGTTCTTTAATTGGATCTGCAGGACTTTCCTGAACACCGTAAGGCCTTGCTCGTGTGTGGAGATGCATCGCTGGCCGGCCAAGGCCTGACTGATATTCATTGCGAAAACGCAAACCTGATTATCTTGGACGGTCTCACCAGGCTTGTGATAACCAATAAAACGTAGAACGCAAACCCCTTGGCAGATGGGCGGTTTGTGTGCGTTGTGTTTTGAATTCAGAGAGATTTCAGCGGAAGGGCATAGTGAGATTAAGAGTGGAAGGAAATGGTTCCCTTGTTGGTTGGTCGAGCTGCACGAATATATCTTTTATATCAAGATAAGGGAAGCGTAGTTTTAGTGGGAGCTTATATATTTTTGGAATTCTGGCCAAAATCAATTTGGGGAGAATGGAATAAGCATAAAAACATTACTTTCTGGAAGTTCATTTAATTGGCTTCCTATTGCCAAAGAACTCGCCTATTTTGTTACCCTTCTGTGGGAGGGAGATATCGGGTCCAGACATCTGGGGATATTAATTACGTTTCCGCCGCGGATTTCGCCTAAGATAGGGGAAACATTTGCAGCTTGTTTACCCATAGTGAGAAGTCATGAAGCTGTCACCGGCCAATCACCACGCGGAAACCAAATGGCAAGCTTCAAACACGCTCAAAACTGTGCTTCGGTTAAGGGTAACGTGCGTTTTGTTACGTTCCTGTAACACTAACCTGATTGTTAAGAAATTGTCGCTTAGGTCGATTGGTTGGGTTGGTCCCAGCTCATGTAGACATTTCGCAGACATTTCATAGGGGGTAAGCATTTTCACGGGGGGGGGGGGATCCCCAAGGGTCGCTTGAAGGGGTTCTTAATCGCCGGCCTGTGTTCACACACCTGTCAAACGGTTGTGGATGGAAGTCTGTTGTCGCCGTGCGCAACGGCAACACGGCAACCAAGCAACCAAGCGTTGTGGGGGGCTGATTACGGTTCCACGCAGACGCTTCGACGCAGTGGTGAACC
>OLKM01000199.1:177050-179550 GCA_900291075.1 Melanogrammus aeglefinus
TGTTGGTGTGTGTGTGTGTGTGTGTGTGTGTGTGTGTGTGTGTGTGTGTGTGTGTGTGTGTGTGTGTGTGTGTGTGTGTGTGTGTGTGTGTGTGTGTGTGTGTGTGTGTGTGTGTGTGTGTGTGGTATGTACTCTCGGTGCTCCCTCTGGTTTCCTTTGTTTTTTTTATTATAGAGTAAAGAAATAACGTGTTGTCGGTTTCGTTTTACCAGCAGGGAATACAAATATTCTGTTGTCAACCCTGACACCTTTTCTAAGTGTTATTGGAGGTACTTTCTTGTGTGATCTGTCTATGGATAGAGATGAGAGACTCTAACATAAGCTGCTCCTCTCTGCTTTGGCTAAAAGGATGTACAATGGGTTTTGCCTCTGTCGGCCTGTATGTATTGGACATTGTCATTGGTCCAACCATTTCATCAATTATCAATCAATTTACATCTAAGTAGGTCAGTAAATGCTTGATTAATCCCCGGAGGGTAAACGGTCTGTAATGGGCAGAGGCCAGGAGTCACCAAGTCTTTAATCTTCATCATAATCACAACCAATCGTTCTAGTTAATCATCCCTCCTTTTAACCCCACTCCCCCTCCTCCCCTCCCCCCTCCCACTCCCCTACCCCTCCTCTTCTCCCTCCCCCCCCCCACCAGCTGCTCCCCCACACCAGCAAGGAGCTGCTGCCCCTGCGGCCCACCTCCCCCGCGGCCCCCGCCGGCGGCAGCACCCCCCAGCCCGTCAACGTGGTGCGGCCCCTGAGGCCCTCCGCGTCCCCGGCGGGGGCCAGCAGGGGGCCCCGGCCGCCGCTGCCGGCGGGGGGGAAGCATCCTGGGTCGGTCGGGGGCCCCACGGCGCCCCCCAAGTCCCCGGCCAGCCCCCAACGGCTCACCCCGCCCAGGAAACCCCTGCCTCTCAACCCCACCCGCACGCCGCTGGTAAAGGTCCTCCCCCCCACCCTCATACACTCCACGCAGTGTGAGAGGAGTCACACACACTGCACCTCACACAGTGTGAGAGGAGTCACACACACTGCACCTCACACAGTGTGAGAGGAGTCACACACACTGCACCTCACACAGTGTGAGAGGAGTCACACACACTGCACCTCACACAGTGTGAGAGGAGTCACACACACTGCACCTCACACAGTGTGAGAGGAGTCACACACACACTACACTCACACAGTGTGAGAGAGGAGTCACACACACTGCACCTCCACAGAGTGTGAGAGGAGTCACACACACACACTGCACCTTCACACAGTGTGAGAGGGTGTCACACACACTGCACCCTCACAGAGTGTGAGAGGAGTCCACACCACACTGCACCTCACAGAGTGTTGAGAGGAGTCACACACACTGCACCCTCACACAGTGTGAGAGGAGTCCACACACACTGCACCTCACAGAGTGTGAGAGGAGTCACACACACTGGCACCTCACACAGTGTGAGGAGGAGTCACACACACTGCACCTCACACAGTGTGAGAGGAGTCACACACCAATGCACCTCACACAGTGTGAGAGGAGTCACACACACTTGCACCTCCACAGCAGTGTGAGAGGAGTCACACACACTGCACCTCACACAGTGTGAGAGGAGTCACACACACTGCACCTCACACAGTGTGAGAGGAGTCACACACACTGCACCTCACACAGTGTGAGAGGAGTCACACACACTGCACCTCACACAGTGTGAGAGGAGTCACACACACTGCACCTCACACAGTGTGAGAGGAGTCACACACACTGCACCTCACAGAGTGTGAGAGGAGTCACACACACTGCACCTCACACAGTGTGAGAGGAGTCACACACACTGCACCTCACAGAGTGTGAGAGTGTAGTCGCGCTAAAAACGTGTTTATCATAATTGTTGGATACATTAGGGATAACGTCAGCGAGCAACTCTACAAAATATGTTACATCATCCCACACTTTTTTTGTTGAAGGATTTTTATAAATCCTTTTTTACTGAACATATTTGATTGCGGAGGTGAGACAAATCAGTCCTTTAATAGATCTGTATTCCATGAACACTTCCAAGGTCTCAGGCAACGTCTCAGGCAGGAAGTCAACACATCTGTTCTTCTTCTCTGGTTTTGGTTAGATTGTGTCATCTGTTCTTCTCTGGTTTCGGTTAGATTGTGTCATCTGTTCTTCTCTGGTTTTGGTTAGATTGTGTCATCTGTTCTTCTTCTCTGGTTTTGGTTAGACTGTGTCATCTGTTCTTCTCTGGTTTTGGTTAGAGTGTGTCGTCTGTTCTTCTTCTCTGGTTTTGGTTAGATTGTGTCGGAGCCGCAGTCCAGACGCTCGCTCCTCCCCCCCCAGAGGCCCCTCCCCCTCAGCCCGGCCAGAGCGCCGGTGGCCTACGTGAGTCCGGCCCGCTCTGGCCCCCCCGCGAGGCCCCCCGCCGGCCTGCTGGTCATGATGCCCGCCTCCGCTGCCGCCGCCGGGCCCACGCCGGCCGCCGTCAAGATGACGGCCGTGCCCCCCCTCAAAGTA
>OLKM01000199.1:182050-203805 GCA_900291075.1 Melanogrammus aeglefinus
AGAAACCTCTTGGAGGAGGACGGCGGGGGCAGGGGGGGGGGGTCTAAGGCTGGCGAATTGGGGGAGGGGGGGGCGGGGGGGCAAGGACAATGTGAAGGTCAATGCAGAGATTCGGTTTAGCCTGACTTGAGACAACAACGATAAAACCTACTTGACCTTGACCCTGTGGCCCCCATGACACACACACCCTTCCCCCCCCACCCACCCCCCTCCTGCACTGATATTTCCATGGTGACGCGGTTTTGCACGAAGGACTTGCAGACTGAGAAGAGTCTAATATTATCACCGGCGGGGGGAGTGGGGGACAATCGTCTCCACAACTTTTTCGCAGTTTTTTTATTATTATTATTATTATTTTACTATCAGTTGTTGTCAATCTGTTTACGCTATCTTAAAAAACAAACAAAAACAAAACGTAAGAAAACGGAGAAAGAAAAAAAGCAACGCTGGCCTTGTTGTGGTTATTGTCATCTGTTTACAGATATTGTTTTTTGTTGTCGTCATTTATGTCATGTGCCAAAGAAGTCTCTTATACCTCGGGGGGCGTGTCCTGAATGCTCTTAAAGTGTTCAGCCGTACAAACACACGCACACGCACACACACACACAACACAACACAACACAACACAACACAACACAACACAACACACACTCAAAACACATATATATATAAAAAGATATATGTATACAATCAGATGAATACAGTTCCTGTTATTTCTGTGCAGATCTAGCTCCTCCACCCTACAGGCACGGTGCCCACCCCCCCATCTGGCTGGTTATGTTGGTTTGAATGTCTTTTGCTGCGTTGATGACTTTTGAATTGTTGCATAAAACCTTTTTGTACAAAATGGCTGCTTGGTTTCTTCCTCGTCTTGCTCCACTCATGTTAGAGGAAATGTACATGTGGGGCACGATGTGTTTGTTTTTGTTTTTTTTTACATGGCCATAGCTGAAGGGGTTTTCAGACTGAGCATGAATAATGTGTGTTAAAGTGACATGAGTGTAATTTAGGAGCTATCAGTTTGAACAAGGAAAAAAGGAATAGCATCACCATCTGTCAGCTATTAGTGAGTGAAATGCTCTGTGAAATATCGGTTCTGGATGACTGCGGGGCCAACCTTGCGTGAGACCGTTTCAATTTTAAGTGGCGCCAAGCTAATTTCTGACCATCAGGGCATCTTGTCTCTGATTGGTTCAGGGAATACATCTTGCCTGCAAATCTCTCTTTCTGCACTCTGTCTTTCAATATCTCCGATCTTACAGCAGCTTTCCGCTCCTTGTGAGGTCCCTTTGAAGATTGTAAAAAAAACAGCATTTATCAACTGGTCAATGATTATATTTCCCCTGGAAACACGGATCTGCTATGGCATCCGTGTCATGGCTCGTGGTCAACAGAGCCATGACGGACATGTTTTCTTTCCATTTCCCTGATATCATTTCCTTGGCACTGCACTGTTAGAACCTTAAATGAAGTTGGGGTTATTTTAGTTACGTTTCTTTTGACCCTGAGCTGGACCGCAGGTTCGTTACAGCAATTCGCCGTTGCTCGGAAGAATTCTCCTGTGGTGCACTTTTGTTTGTCTTCATCACAGCTTGAGCTTTCTCCTTGTTTCTCCTTCAGGCGAGGAGCGAGTCTCAGGTTTGAAGTTATTGCTGCAACAGAGAACCTTGACACTTTATGTGTTTTATTGGAAATAATAATGGTGCATTCTCATGCTCACAGTGTATACAAACATGGTTTGTATACACTTTCTGTTTGGCCTGTCTTACTCATTTCTCCTTAAAGCTAGGTAACTTGGAGAAGCCCGCCAGAGAACACTTTGATTTTTAAAGTATCCAACTGACAAAAAACCCCACCCCTTCCTTCAGGGCTTCCTTCCAAAGCCGTTCCCCAAAACCCCTTATGCTAGCTCGCTAGATGTAGCAATAGGTCTTTGCTTTGTGGACGACTCAGGTAGTTTGCATGAGTGCGCGCAGGTAGGGAGGTAGACCGACAGGTTGGCTATCCAATCATATTATTCTGGCTGCTGAAATGTTTTAATACAGGCCTGCGAATGCCACAGACACTAGACTTTTCATCTTTTTACGTCAAGCGTTTGATATATTGACTGCTGTCAGGATGTAACGAGTATTTCTACAAATATGACAAAAAATGCTTCTAAAATAAATTGCCTTCCCTTCGCTTTAAAGAGGCACCGCACATTGTAATCAAACCACCCAACAGCACCATTGCTGACCAAACACTGGTTATTGCAGTCGACAGCTTTTCCGTGTTTGCATCTGAGCATGCATTTCTGCTTCAGAAAACACTTTAATAATCCCACTGGGGAATTCTTGTTGCTCTAAGAAACACCGTATATTTCCCGATACGTCCCACATTGGAACGTTGAAATGTTGAACTTATTATAAATTAACACAAAATTAATGGATTTCCATTGTACATGGATTTAAAATGAGGGCCCTTCTGATCCCTGGTCCCACGCACACACACGCACACACACACGCACACGCACACACACTCACACATTGACGCCAGCCCACACCTGCCACCTGCCCCATGTAGAAAAGTCCATCCCGAGAGTGTTGTCTCTCACCGCAGCAACCCCTCAATGAAGCCCGACTTCATCATCGTTTACGCGGGTCAGCGTGGACGTCTCCATGGGCAGGGCGCCGTGACCTATAGCGGCCCGTCCTTGGGGGACGAATAAGCCACAGATTAGGAGTCTGATATTGTCTGCGGCTCAGAAAATTGCAGTGGAGGCTCCTTGGGGGATGAATGGTGCGGGAAACCGTTGAGTGTGTGTGTGTGTGTGTGTGTGTGTGTGTGTGTGTGTGTGTGTGTGTGTGTGTGTGTGTGTGTGTGTGTGTGTGTGTGTGTGTGTGTGTGTGTGTGTGTGTGTGTGTGTGTGTGTGTGTGCGGGCGCGTGCGCGTGCGTGTGTTTGATTGGTTTCTCTCTCCTCCTGCGCCGCCGCGGACCCCGGCACCGGTCGACACTCCCGCTCTCTCCCTAATGGCTTCCCAGTCGGTTGGAAATGAGATATCTGTAAGAGGGGCCGCCCACCCCCCGCCACCTCCCCTGGGAGAGTGCCGCTCTACGCCGAGAGGGAACGCTATTGGACAGCAGAGAGCAATGGCCTGGTTGGGAGAAAATATTGATGCAGACATTTTCTTTATCCATTACCCAGAGACACCACCACCACCACCACCACCCCACCCACTCTCCCACCCCCACGCAGGCCTTAAACAAACCCAAAGGGTGGGATATTCAGCGGCTCGCCGCAGACTACGTGGTCCGACTCAGGCCTATCCCAGTGGGGGCCCCCGCATCTCCGGCATGAGGCTCCCTGCCTCCGCACAGGCCCTGCCAGACAGGTCTGGACACCTTAATGGATTTCTGTGGCTCGGCTCCCAGCCGGATGGTGGATGCATGCATACAAATGAACGGGGGACGTTTTTATTTATTTTTTGACGTAGGAAAAACTGAGGTATATTTTTGCTGGATGGCTACGTGTTTCTCATCCCGGCTTTTTGTTTTTTCGGCCCCTGATCTGCCCTTGCGTCGGAGTCCTCCCACACATCTTTTATTCGGTGCATTCAAACACATTCCAGGCACTGCCGGCCTCATTAGCAGCCCCCACTGTGATTGTGATAGAAGACTCTATAAATACGCTGCAAATGGATGTAGGGCCCATATTGAAATGACCAAAACGGCGTAGAAAGGTCAATAAATAATCGGATATAGTAAACAAGAGATATATTATATATTTAAAAACTTGGAAAGTACAAATATAATGATATACAGCTTGTTTCTAGAACATTCCAAAGGGAACTGGAGCGTTTGTACCCTCGTAGAATACATGAAGCGAGAGAAGAGAGAGAGAGAGAGAGAGACAGAGAGACAGAGAGACAAACAGAGATAGACACACACACACACACACACACACACACACACACACACACACACACACACACACACACACACACACACACACACACACACACACACACACACACACACACACACACACACACACACACACACACACACACACGAACATTCTGTAAAGGTTACTTTGCTATACTAAGCCATACGGTGTGTTTTTCCAATCTGTGCCGACCTCCAGGGATATCGATATTCCATCTTTCCCTCAATTTTCGACTTGGTCGACAGAGACAGCCCAATCCTGGGGCTACATCCATATTCCGCTCTCAACACCAAGAGATCCTCTCTCTGTACTCTGCTGAAGGAGCAAACGTTTTTGTGTGTGCGTGTGTGTGTGTGTGTGTGTGTGTGTGTGTGTGTGTGTGTTGTGTGTGTGTTGTGTGTGTGTGTGTGTGTGTGTGTGTGTGTGTGTGTGTGTGTGTGTGTGTGTGTGTGTGCCCCTCCTCATGGGGCACTCTGCGACAATGGAAACAGAGTGTGCCATGTGTTAATACCCACTCGTGTCTGGCAGATGGTGGGTTTACTGTTGAGTGGCTTCTCTTTGTTGGGACCGGGAGGAAATAAAGCGGGGCACCCAGGAGTCCGTGGAACGTGAGAGACAACATCAACATTCAAGTTTGTTTGTACAGCCCTTATCACAATAACAGTCTCCGAGGGCTGCGCAGGCAACAGCAACAGGTGGATTAGACAGCACGTCCTGATCCATAGACTCCAGGTTTAGGAGGGAACCAGGATCGATTTTGAACGTTCGTGTGTGGGCGAACTGCTGAACTGGTGTTGACAGAATGCAAGTTTGGGAAATAAATGTCCTTTGATGTTTTATGTAATGTCTGCTCAGAATTTGCTACTTTTATTTGTATATCTTTTTATTAACATCTGTGGTTCCAGCCATTTCGTCATTTAGATCAGATCCCGTTATCGCACACTGGAGAAGGAGATAGAGGACTTCTCCTTGCCACTGGTTTGGTTGCGATGCAGAGTTGTTTATACCTGTCTTTGTAGATTCTAAACACAGATCTCCAGCTAAATAAAAAAAGAGCACCATGCATGCCTGATACTCAAGATGGGATCCAAGGCTCCCTATACCTTCAATTTAAGATGCCAACAGTTACACTTGAATAATGGTAAGGGATGTTCATTTGATTTTCTAATGAAACAGGGATTAACTTTGTTCATATAGCGGAGGCCCCTGGACTAACTTTGAATACATTTTGAGATTCTTGTCATTTGAGAATAATGAAAAAGGGTAAAAATGTAGCTGTTTTCTTTGTGGAGAACAAATATATGCAACGACAAAAAAAAAAAGTCTTAATATAACAGATATGTCTGTTGACTCCTACACAGACGGTACACTTACACGCATGCGCAATCGTCCGTAGTTTAGAAATGGGCTGGGCTGCAGTGCCCCCTTTCGAGCCTAATGGATAATATTGTTTCCCCAATTTCAAAAGATAATTCGATATAAATCCCTAATGAATTATTTTTTTCGTTTAACATGACGCCTAGACTTCAAAAGAAACCAATGGGCATCAAAAAGGGCGCGTTTTGAGTAACCAAAGTCCCTACCCATAGGGTGGCGAAGTCACGCCGTTTCCGGTAGACCCCATGGGACCTATGAGATCGAAAAATATGAATGGGTTTCAATGGAGAGAAAGTATTTATTTTCTGGTCCCAGTCTTTATATGCCGCGGATTACACATATGTTGTTTATGTATTTAAATGATAATTTTTCATGCAAAGAAAACGAAACATTTTCGTGAAGAAGTGAGGAAAAAAACATCGAAAGAGGTGAAAACCATTATAAGTTGGGGCATCTGGATAGTTTCAGTTATGCCGATGGGAAGATTGTCGGTCTTGTCCACGCCCGTCGCAGGGAGCGTGACAGCACATACGTGACATGCAGTCTTTCTCATTGTGTTTTCGCTAAAGCCTTTAACTGAACAATTGCACAATAAACGGTCAAACAGGTCCCGACTCCCGACGTGGGCTTCTCTCTACCGGAAAAGGCGTGACGTCGCCACTGCCGTCATCTCTCGGCGCGTCTTCTGCACGCAATCCAATATGTCCTCCATTTCGCAAAATACAACGGTATTGAAGTTGCCGTGGTTTTAATCGTTAAAGAATACATTCCACTCATCGACATGCAGTATTATCCTACTTGTTGACGGTTTTAAACGTATTTCTTTTTTAAACCAAAAGCTGCGAACATGCTAGGATTTGTGACATTAAATGAAGCCAGCCAACTGCTGCACAACAAATTCGTTGTGATTCTTGGTGGTTCAGGTGAGAAAATCAATAGTCTGCACTTTAATGCTGTGTACTTGCAATCAGCCACGACATTACTTAAAAACCCTCCCAATTACATGTGCGTTTCAGTACAACGCTCCATGTACAAAGACCTCGTTCTGCTGCTTCAGAAGGACAAGTTCCTGACGAGCTCTCAGCTGAACTCCAAGGTGAAGTATTTACATTTACATTTAGGGCATTTATTAGCAGACGCCTTTTATCCAAGTTGCTACACAGTTAAGTACTGTAATACAATGCAATACAATACAACACAACACAACACAATACAGTGTACAATGGCGGCCAGAGGGGGGAGGGTGGCCATGCAGAGTCGAGGTGGACTCTGAACAGGTGAGTCTTGAGTCTTTTTCGGGAGATAGTGAGCGACTCTCTGCGGTCCTGAAGGGCAGGGAGCTCGGTCCACCACTGAGGTCCCAGAACCGAGAAGAGTTGGGACTTGGCTGAACGACCTTTGCTAGCTCTTAGCGATGGCGGTACCAGACGTCCAGCTGAGGTAGTTGAGCGGAGGCATCGAACTGTGTGGCTTTAGCAATGCTCCGAGGTAGGCAGTAGGGTGGCCGCGGTGTGGACATTTTTCACACCGAGTAATACGCTCGTGTCAACACCGGTATTACCGAGTATAAACGGTATGAACTTTGACACTAGTTCAACCGCCATCTTCTCCGTCAACACTCCTCTCACACTCGGTGACGGCGTCTGGCAGCGGCCAATTCTCGGTGACAGCGTCTTTTCTTATAACGTTCTATATAGTATAATATTATTGTTTATTACACGGCTCTATTGAATGCTGCTCTCTGATTGGTCCAGCGCTGCGTTCTGCGGTCTGTTATTTATGCAATATATCACGACAGGCCGTGGTATAATGAGCAGAGTTATATATTGCTTTTATAAAACGGTTACCAATAACGGCAATATGAAAGAGGAATACGCAATCAATTTCAGGTACAAAAAGAAAAAAATCACAAATTAGCCTACCTAACTGATAAAATAGCCCCATTATGAAAAAAATAGTCCCTCCTTTCCGGACGTTAGCTCTGCATGTCTCTTTTTCTCGCCTTTTTCTTCAGGAGCAGGTCACTTCTCAGTCCCCTCTACCATTGTTAACCCTATCCGGAGGTGAAAGTTAACCTTAAACATGTCAATTCAACGAATTTAGTCAATTTATTAACCTTGTCAAACACTTCGGCTACTTTTGCTACCTAGCCTCCTACTGTAGCAGTTGGTTGTTGCCATGGAGACATTGTTGCTTGCGGAATGATATGCTGCGATAAGGCTTTTTAGAATAGTAGCCGTGGTATATGCGCAATATACCACGGTTAACAGCCAATCAGATCGCCGGATTTCACCTTTCCGTTTTATAATTCTCCATAACAACCTCGGAACTATACATTATCCCTTTCATATATAATATCACGGTCAAAAGCTCTATGAGCCACCGGATCGCCGTAGCGCGAGGAGCTCTCGTGAGGATTGGGCTTCGCAGTTTTTTTTTCACCGCGTGCGTTGCCATGGTTACCGATCTTGTAAGGAAGTGCGCCAATTTTCGGCGCGCCAATTCTAAGCAGAACTGAGGCCTATTCTACACATTTTAATTGTATTAATTATATTATTAATTTTTACTGAATATTTTTTTTATTACTGAAAAAAAAAAAAAAAAAACTCGGTGTACCGGTAACACCGGTAATACCGTATACCGCGGCAACCCTAGTAGGCAAGGGAAGTGCCTTGTATGCCAGTACCATCATCTTAAATTTGATGCGTGCTACTACAGGGAGCCAGTGGAGGTCCCGGAAGAGAAGGGGTCACATGGGAGAACTTCGGTAGGTTGAACACGAGGCGCCCTCGCGCATTCTGGATGCGCTGCAAAGGTTTAATCGCAGAGGCAGGAAGTCCAGCCAGGAGTGAGTTGCAGTAGTCGAGGCGTGAGATGACCAGTGATTGGACTAGAAGCTGAGCTGCTTCCCTTGTGAGGAAGGGCCGGATTCTGCGGATGTTGTAAAGTGCAAATCTGCAGGATCGGGCCACCGCAGTGATGTTTGCGGTGCAGCATAACTGATTGTCCAATACCACACCAAGGTTTCTGGCAGTTGGAGAAGGAGATACAGTGATGTTCTCAACGGTGACCAGTAAATCCATGTGTGGGCAATCTTTCCCTGGGATTAGGAGGAGCTCGATTTTGTTGAGGTTAAGCCTCAGGTGATGGGCAGTTGTCCAGGTGCTGACGTCCCCCAGACATTCCGATATGCGTGTTGCAATCAGGGCTTTATCAGATGAGGGGAAAGGGAGAAATAGCAAGAGAAATAGATTGTCGTCAGCATAGCAGTAATAGGAAAAGCTGTGTGATGCAATTACAGAGCCCAGAGATCTGGTATAGAGGGAGAACGGAAGAGGCCCCAGTACAGAGCCTTGAGGGACCCCAGTTTCAAGCGTGCACGGTTTGGACAAGGAGCCATTCCATGTCACTTGATAGGTGCGGTTCATCAGGTAGGATGTGAACCAGGAAAGAGCAGATTCAGCGATGCCAAGTTCAGCAAGAGTGGCAAGGAGAGGTCGAGGAGAATGAGAAGTGGGAGTGATGGGCATCGACGACACAAGCGCTTCATATTATCCCCCTGTGGGCAAGGGGAGGCCATTTTATAGTCGGATCTTTTTTTCTTTTCTCTTTACAACCCTACAGTAATAAATCAATCAGGGTCTTAAAAAATTAAAAAAATGACTATCTGCTGCTGTTTCAGGCCTGTATTAAATCAGATCCAGTTCCCAACTAATTGAATGATATAAAAAGCTGACTTTATTACGGTTGGATACTTCTAAAGCTAGGTTAGTTTGGTTGGTATCTCCAAAGAAGCATAGAAAGGCAATTTAATTTAGAAGCATTTTTGTTTGTTTGTTGGAATTCTCTTCGCACCAAGACGGCAATCAATAAATCCAATGCTCTTGACACATTTTTACAAAACATCTGTTATCTGGCTGCAGCAGACCTGCAATAAAACCATCCAATCATTTAATTCTGCCCGAATTAATCTTTTGGATGGCCTAGCTGTCAGTCTACATACATTGTTTCCAGTTGGCTACTTAAAAAAATCATGGTTTCTCCAAATTGCCCATACAAGCTTTAATATGTATTATCAGGAATGTGCTTTTCTAATTTTTACTATTCATCCAACTGTCACAAGCATATATTCAGTAAACCAATGTACACAAATCTTCTTTATTTACTTTACATGTAAATCCCTTCAACTTAATTTGGCATGTGACTTAATCTCCCAACCTTTTATAAAAGGGTGGACCTTCATTTGAACACGACGGCCTGGTTGAAGGTGGCAGTCAGGGGCCCTTGAGCAATGGCCCCGGCTACAGGGAGGTGCGTCAGTACCGCTCCAAGCACCACCTGGTGCGCTACTACTTCCTGAGCCACGTCTACTCGCCCTACATGGAGAGCATCATGGAGGATTTCCGCAGAGGCCTCAAGCCAGACCTCCTCGTCGTCAACTCCTCTATCTTTGACGTGTCCAGGTATCCATCTCTCCCTGCTCTGTATTCTGTTGTTGAGGTGCTCCCCTGGTGGGACTCTGTGTTGTGTGTGTACACCTTTTAATGTATATATTTGTCCAGCTCTCTCCCAGGGCACCGGAATCCGATTATAAGTAACCTATTCCATTATGTTGATGGTAGTCTTTAGAAAAGTTTGTTACTTGTGAAGTTTTCATCACAAAAACAGCATCCCACACTAAACTTATTAGTGTGGGATGCTTTTGACTTGACTATTCTATTGACGTAAGCATGTTTTTTTTTATTGAAGGTGGTTGTGACCCTGGCTTGTTAGACTGGCTAAAGTAGAGGGTTGTTTACAAAGGTTCTGAATAGTTTTGTGTAGAAAGTTCAATTTTTAAGAATTCCAGTCGCAGCTGCACGAATGATCAATAGCATTCCTGATGTCCTTGTTTTCTCATGGAATTGACTAGATTCTACAGCGTATGCAAGTCAGTAGCATTCTGAAGAACACATTTTCTTTGGAATCTGTCACATAACGCAGTACGTTTTAATACACGTCGGAGGTCGTCCAATTTCACTGATTGTGCTTGCGGTGAAGCTCGAGTGACTTGGGGTTTAGTGACTTGCTTTGCAAAAGTATGATAGAAATCAAACTTGAAGTGGCTTCACATTGATTCTTTGGTTCTTCAACCAAATGATTACTTGCATAAGAGGCTTGTGTTGAGGTAAACTTTTATTTAAGTATATGCAATTAACACAATGCCAATTATTAGTTATTCAAGGAATTTACCCATTGTTATTCAAGGATTTATGTAATATTCCGAATAGGTGACTCGTATTGCTCAGCCCCTGATTTCCAAAAGTGCTCAAATTCGTGTTACATTTCCCTCCCTTTCCCCCATCCCTTGTGTTAACGGTAAGCACATCTCTAAACAGTTTGTTAGCATTTCGCTGATAGGGGGGGCGATACAATTTGCAGCTAAACGCATAGCTCCGCTGCCCCAATGTCCGTGAGCATACTTGTCAGTGAGGAAGATGTCACGTTATGAAATAAGGGGTTGATTAGGGATCTTATAAATAACTAATACTATCATCATTTTTTTACTTCTGGGTATGTGTCCAATTATAACAGTGTGTGATCCATCTACTGAGCAGTAAGGCATTTGGGAGGAACTTTGAGAGAATTTATACTGCAGTTGTTATCCACTACTAGTTGCTTGTTGTGTTTTTTTTGGTACAGTATGACTATAAAACTGAGCAAAAATACAGACATTTTAGGGTAGATAGTGATGTAGGAAGAAGAATGAAAGTAGGCTGGTTTCCTGGAAGTTGAACCGCAAACAGTTTGGTCAGGAATGAAACTGTAACCATAATGTAAAAAATAAGATTTATTTTTCAATGCCACCACAAGCCAACTCTTCAAACGTGGCTGAAGTAAAAGTGCAATCAAGAGACAGCGCTCCCCTTCCATTTGTCATTTCTCCATGTTTTGTGGCTCTATGGACCCATCCCAGGCACCTCCCCTTCATCTCTCCAAGTCCAATGGGCTCTATGCACGACTCCACTACTTCCTGGACTTAGTGCTGCTCCTTTATTTCCTGTCTTACATTACTGGACAAACTGATTAATCCAGGTGTGTCTGACCATTGGGACGACTCAGACACACCTGGATTAATCAGTTTGTCCAGTAATGTAAGACAGGAAATAAAGGAGCAGCATTAAGTTCAGGAAGTAGTGGAGCTGTGCAAAGAGCCCATTGCGTGCCTAGAGTATAGCAACAGCTCAACGCTGGACGGTTGTCTGTTTTTCATTGAGATTCTTTGCCGCCCTCCTCCGTCCCCTCATCCTCTGGGATTAAGCCCCACCTGTCTACGGAGAAAGAGATTATGTCCTCCAGGGCCCAGGCTCTCCATCCATAGTCACCACCCCAGTGTCTAGACACTATTGGGGGGCGGGGTCCTTCATGGAGCCACTGTCCCCATGAAGGATCATTTGATATCTAATCGCCAAATATGTTGTTGTCAATAAATGTTGTGTAGTTCATGTCAAATAGTAGTCTCACCTGGTTGAACTGTTGATGTAACACTGCTGTTTCTGTAGTTACAGGTGTAGCCGAGGCTGGTTAACCCAGTATCAGGGGAACCTCCATAAGTTCTTTGAGCAGCTGAAGACGGTGACTACTGACGCCTGTATCCGCGTGTGGATCCTCAACACAGTAGGATGGGTTCTGTTTTCAGTGCAGAGGCAGTACAAGTTCTCAGAGTTTAGATCCATTCCTGTACACGACAAATACAGATGATGCGACATCAATAACGCATCACTCAATCCATGAGCATGAAACACAATTCCAATATTTCTACGCTGTGTCGATTGGTAAATGGGTGGAATATTTCTCAACTGCAGATACCAAGCTACTCAGAGTAGAAAAAAAATTGGCCCATCCGGAGCACAGGAAGGTTTTACAAAGAATGAAGCAGAAATTCCATCCATCCAAACTCCAGTTTCATTCCACTTCTCCAAAACAGCATTTTCTCTACAGTGGAAAATGCTGTTTTGCTTCATGCGGCGACAATAGGAAACATTGATATGGCGCATCGAGGCTGTCAGTGTAACACACGTCCACAGAGCTGCATGGGCGGCGTAGGCCATGCGTTGTGTTGCTAAACGAGCGCAGCGGTGGGTTGATGGGTCTATTGCACACACTGTAACAAGGATTGACGGACGTAGTGCTTTGTCTCATTGCAATTTGATCAGGTTCTGCGGTCTGTTACTGTACGTTTATACGTATTTACGTTTTTTGTGTTTTTATTTATGTTGTGTATTGGCTGAGTTCACTACTGTTTGCAATCAAGTGGCCCCCCGGGGACAATAAAGACGACCCGCTCCAGTGGTGTGGTGTGATCCCACAGACCGGGCACCTGAAGCTCAGCCTGCAGGGCATGGCCATAGAGGCCAACCGCTGCAGCGGCACGCTGGCCCGGGAGTACGGCCTGGACGTCCTCGACCTGCACTACCACTTCCGCCGCCTCCTGCAGCCCCGCAGGCCCGACGGCGTGCCCTGGGACGGGCGCGACCAGCGCTGGGCCAGCTCGCTCCTGCTGCACCACGTGGCGGCGGCCTGGGGGGTGAAGATGAGCCCTCCGCCGTCACTGGGTCTCAGGCCGGCCGGCAGGTCCATCCTGGGGCAAGCGGGCCCGGCCGGTGAGTGTCTTGAGGGTTGGGGAGGGGACTGGGAAGGTGGGCTAAGATGAAGTTACTTCACCAGTGTTCTTCTCGACTGCTGGGGATTGATACAACAGTCCAAAAATTAATTTTCTACAAGTTGAGTTGTTTGCTCACTGAAAACCAGTACTCTTCTGCTTTTTTTTTTAGATTATTCTTATTTAGATTTCCCCAGAAATCACTTGCCTCCTTTCCAGCGGGATCATGGTCAACCAATCAGACGCCAGTTGCCCTCATATAATATACCATCAAACCCAGGTGAGATTGCCTGCATGTTTATTTGTCATTTTGATGAATGCCTATGTTTACAATCTGTGTCTACGCCTCGCCTAAATCACTGTTTGCTATTCGCTGCTTTGTTCTGACAGCGTCTGCACTTGCTTCAAGTTTTATATTGATGAAATGTCACCGTAACCTTATGTATTTTATTTGTCATATACGTGTTGTAAATCCTCTACAGATTATATACGAAAAATTCCCCTCTATCCTTTATAGGTTTTTACCGTTTTTGGCCTTGATTGCCTTGACACCCCTAACGTGAGGGGTGTCATTGTTGAAGCCATTGGCAACTACAAGTGTGATGAAGTATAAAGAGACTTGACACTTTCCTCAGGCTCATTCTGAGTGGATCCCCAAACAACCTTCGAAACTCTTCTCATCGTGCCTGCACGGTTTTGCCACTACTTTTTTTTATTTTTTATTATTATTATTGGGTTGAGTACTTCAGCGTATACGCTGGGGGTCTAAAAGCACACATTGAAGACTCTCCCCCCACCCCCATTCCCCACCCCCCCCCCCCCCTCCACTAGTCTGACCTCTCCAACAGAGCCACCAGGAAAATCTTAAGTCCCCCCCCCTCCCCATCCATTGAATAACACATGCCACCCAGCAGATAACGCTCTAGCTTGCCTCAAGCGTTGTATTGGGCTATTGGGCGGCCAGCCGAGCCATATAAGCCCAGCCCTGCTTCAGTCTTCCACCCAGCCCTCCATGAAGGTGCTTCAGGGGCTGCTGGTTCTCGGTTCAGTTTGGTGTTGCTCTTATGTGTTTGCGTGCGTTTAGTGCACCAGCTAGGCAAATTGTTTTTCACAGGGTAACGGAAGTCGGTTAAAAATATGCCAAAGAAAACGTCCTTTTATGATCACTTTTTGTGGTTTTCAATCACTCTGATGCTACTCCGATAATCTATGATAATAGACCGAATTATTAAAATGTATCTTAGTTGTAATCAGTAAAGTCCCATCGTATTCTTGTCCCCGAGTACCGTGGTTATCGGTTTCATATTTTTTGAAACGGCATTTTTTTGAGATTGCTAAACTCGTAACGGAAAGGGACTATCTTCGTTCTATAGTCCAACTTGCCATGGGTCAAGACATCGTGCTGAAGACTGTCGGTTACTAATCTCCCCTGCACATCTAAATCCAAATTTAGGCAGAATCAAGAGATTATCTTAGTTTTTCCCGCACAATAACTATTCAACAGCGGTTAGGTCCGTTGAAGAAGTGACAGGCTTGCTAAATCCAACCAGTCAGAAAATAAAGTTATTTAGCGTCCATAGAGGGATGTGACTGAACCTTTCTGGTCCTTGCGCAGACTCGATTCACTGACCCATGACCTGTTTTTAAGGCGTTTCAATTTTCAAGGGAAATGCATTGCCACTTTCTCATACACTAATATTTCCCTGCAAATGGATAGCAATTGTAAATGTGTCTATATTTTCTTCCTGGACAGTTGAATCTTCGGATGTACTTTTATAGATGTACTTATATGTAAAGTACGACATGGTTATGTGAAAGTTGCTGCTACTACCAAACAAAAGTAAGCCGACGCACCCTCAGCCAGGTTACAGGTTGATGTTGACGTCATCCAGGTGCAACTTTACCCAACACCTGAAATCAGAGTGGTGTATTTTATGATACAGATAAAATGTTCATAATTCTATAAATAGTGTCCAAGGTTTCTCTATTGGCATAGCCCCACATGCCACCCCACATGCGTGGGGTGGCATGTGGGGCTATGCCAATAGAGAAACCCAAAGGGAACCGAAGGCCTGCTAGAGGCCGGCTGAATCCTTTCATTGTGCACCAACACATTCAGAATGGTTAGTAGCGCAACGACTCCACACATTCCTTGAACCCCTCTTCTTCTTTTTTTTTTCCCCCTCCCTCCCTTTTTGTTTTAAACAAGCCACTTGATTGCAAGGCGCCTGCATATTGCTGTATAAAAATGTGTCTTGCTGCACACTTTGGTTTTATTGAATACTTTTTTTTTTTTTTTTGATGGCCCACTAGGCAATCAGAGGAGTCTGTCCTCAGAGAAGGGCTTTATTGATTGCAACAGGACAATAATGACCTCATTCAAGACAGACCCCTGAGAACTCACAATGGCTTACAAGAGCCTCTTTATGCGTCATTGCTGCGTCTCTCCCTTTTCACCCACCAAAGAATATGCAGACCATACTTCCTCAGCCTCTTGTATCCAGGCAACTGTTGCATGAATGGAGGGGGACTTTTAGCGGTTGACCTTCTGCTGCATTATGGGATGCCTTGACCGCTGAGCGGAGAAGCAGGAACTAGTTCCTCTTATTACCTTTTCTGTGGTATTGTGTATAGATCTATAGCCGCACTAACGGCACTACCTAAATGCTTAGAGGGCTCTAACATAGAGTTGGGGATAGAATAGCAGACAAACCTTTGCGTTCATTTGAACCATCCAGTCCCTTTTTTTTTAGACATCCAGGGTGAAACTAATCAGTGACTCAGCAAATGTACCCTCATTATTGGAATTGGTCATCCGCTTGCCCTTTCAGTCGGGCTGTGGTCTTTTATAAACCGGAGGTCTGCCCCCCTCTCTCGCTTCAGCCTTTCTGTAGACCTATTTGGGGCGGATCGGAATTACATTCATACAGTGTTTACGAGGCATGGCCATATCCATGGATTTGTTGATGCCTGTTTCCCCATTTTAATTTAGCGTTGATATTTTGTATTGGAGAACCCAATCTCCTTCCATTGCCATGGTTTTAATATCAAAAACCATGGCAGAGATGGAAGGTTTTACAGAAAGCTTCAGAGATGTACAAAGAGACTGAACTCTGCAACGAGCACTGGTCTTTGAGGAGCGCCGGTCTAAACTCGAGCTAACCAAACTCGGGTGAGTGTTGTCAGATCGCTGCGGCTCCCTACTTGTGGAGGCCTGCAGCAGTCCTTGGCTTGACTTTTTTTTATTTTAAAGTGTTGCATGCATTTGACTGGACTTGAAGCGAGCTCAAAAGGCCAGCAGTAACAGCGCGACCGTTAAATCCTTGTCTTTGACCCAGCACTCCTTTAGTGATTTTAATATTTCCTCAAATGGCTCCTAGGGAAAGACGTCACACCCCTTCCTTGTTTCGGACCGAGATTCCCTGTGATGAGGAGGCGGGATGAGTTTCCCTCGCGGCTGGCCAGAGTGCACCCCTATCAACCCCCTCCCTGGAGGGTCAGACCCAGGCAACCTTACCACCACCCCCCCTGGCAGGTCGGGCCCTGGCAACCATATCACCCCCCTCCCTGGCAGGTCATGCCCCCCTGGCAACCATACCTACCACCCCCCCCCTACCTGGCAGGTCGGGCCCTGGCAACCATATCCCCCCCTCTCCCTGGCAGGTCATGCCCCCCTGCAACCATAGCCACCCCCCCCTCACCTCGCAGGTCAGGCTCCTGGCAGGCCTCCATTGGCCACGCCCTGGCAACCATCTATCCCCCTCCCCTGGCAGGTCATGCCCTCCTGCAACTACGCACCCCCCCTCCTGGCAGGTTGGGCCCTCTGGCAACCTTATCACCCCCTCCCTGGAAGGTCATGCCCCCCTGGCACACCTTACCACCCCCTCCCTGGAAGGTTCAGGCCCCCCAGGGCAACCTTATCACCCCCCTCCCTGGAAGGTCAGGCCCCCCAGGCAACCTTATCACCCCCCTCCCTGGAAGGTCCGGCCCCCCAGGCAACCTTATCACCCCCCTCCCTGGAAGGTCCGGCCCCCCAGGCAACCGTACCACCCCCCTCCCCGGCAGATCATGCCCCCCTGGCAACCGTATCCCCCTCCTACTTGGCAGGACGGGCCCAGGCACCCTGGGGGAGGTTAGTGAGCCACACCCCTCACAACAGACCCATAACCCTTGTCTGTCGCAGCCAGGAACTTTATGAAGGAGCAGCACCACTCTGTTGAGTGGAATGATCAAAGATTGGTATGTCTAATGTATTCTTTAACCTGGAAATGCACAGCGTGTATTTTTTTTTACAGTAATTATCATGTACTATAAAATTATTGTGTTTTATGAATGTTTCTGTATAATGCAAAATAATTTTTCCAAATCTGATGTATTTGCTTGAAGGTTTCTTTTAGTCAGTTATGTATAATGATGAATTAAATAAATATTTTAGATTGTTTCTCCTTTCAACATTTTGTGTTTCATTGACCTATACAGGAGGTTTGAAATATGTAATATTTAATATCCTGATTACCTTGAAGTTCCACTAGCATGAGGTAAAGAGAACCTTGCTAACTGATACTTTCCCCACGGTTCTTCCAGCCTGCCACATACACGTACGGATTCTGCCAGGTAACGTACCCGGGACTAGAGTGGAAAGGCCCACACAAGGCGAGACGTATACTAATGCATTCGAGATGTAAAAAGGACAAGCAGCAGAAAGTTTGAGCAGGAGCGTGGCGTAAGGACAGCAAGACGCACAAACTGTACCTAGCGGGTACTTAGCATGTAGCACATTGGCAAAGTATGCAGAGCCTAATCTCGCCCCGTTTTTCTGTCCTTTCGGAATACAGCTGCTTCCTTCATAATGGATTCTGATTGGTTGTTGGGTTTTATTGTGTGGCCGTCTGGGCCAGTTGAAGGCCCTCCGATACAAGTCACCATCTGTAGAACTGTTTGTTATAAACAAGTCCAGAGGGAGGGTTTATATCCTTCCTCCCCTGACGGGACTGAATCCTATCCTGTTGTGTCGACCCGTTCCGATTTACCAAATCCTTCCATGCGGTCGACCCACAGTGGTCGACACCACTGTGTCCCCTACGGGATCTCACTTCATTTGGTTGGCATTTATCCCTCTCATCCAGCAGAAGAAGAAAAAAGCTCTGATATCCTTCCCATCTTTGAAACGTGAGAGTTCATTCCGATCTTCAATTAGTACCGATAAATGTCAGGCAGCTTGTCCCACTGCTGGTTAGCACTACATCCCGGGGGGGGGGGGGGAAGGCGTCCCCACACACAGGCTCTTATCAACTATTTATTAGCTTCTGTGACGTTAATCGGAATTGCATTGCGACTGGCCGACGAGCCCACCACCACCAGAAGCATGGTGGTGGGCTAGCCATAAATGGTACGCCATAAATCTCATGCTAATGTCTTTATTTTAAATAGGCATTATAGAGGTTGTTTTGCCTGCATTTCATTACTGTTTAAGGCGCATCGTGACGAAGTCTGTGCCAAAAGAAGTGCCAGCGATTGCTGCCAGATCATTATCACAGAGCTCACAAAGTTTTCCACATTGGAAGGTTTCTTCAGTTCTGGAGAGCAGGTTTTGGTCCTGTGAAACCCAATGTAATATTGAGCTTAATGTCTTGGATACTTGAACCTTGTCCACGTCTGAGTGGTGCAGTGGAGAGCACTGCTGTATAACCCACTTTGAGTTAACTATGAATCTAACTATGAACCTGAGTTAGCCTCCTATTTCTATGTAATGTGAATTGTGAAGTCACGTATAATCTCCAAGCAAATCCTAGTAGTAGTGTTGCTCAACATTCAGTAGACTCAGGTTCGAGTCCCCACTCACATGGCCACCAAGAAGGGGGCAACACCAACAGAGACCTCAACGTGTCAGCAGAACCCCTCCAACCTTCATTTGGGCCGGGGGAGGGTGTTGGAACCAAAGACCTCTTGCTAATTCTATTAGGACGTATTATGAAAGTTCCCCCAGTACATTTTTTTTTAAAGTCTATGATGGAGTCAGACTGACGGGACTTCAGGGCCGAGAGTCATGTGCCCCACCGAGACACAGGCATTGGGTGTAGCTGCAAGTTATACTTAACCTTACAGTTGTCCTCACATTGAAATCGTCAGGTTCCCATGGAGACCGCCCATGGCAGGGCTTGTACAATGAAGTCTATTGGTCGTAGTCCGGGGCCTATATCTGCTGCGCCAAGGTGGCGGATCTGGTTGGAGGTTACATATAACATTTAATACAAATGTTGTTAATGTCAGACTGAGGATTTCTACAGTGACCAAGGATGCCGGGACGTGAACCCCGGTCTTGAGTTGAAAACCAAGAGCGCCCTCTGCTGCACCACCGAGACACTGTAGGCCACTGTGGATTCGGAGACTATAATTTACATAGAATTCACATGACCGTGATGGGTCGTTGTTTAAAAAAAACCAACATAATGGGTGGTGTCGGATTTTATGTTTGACATAATTTCACTCAATCACAAAAAAAAAACTAACATAAGGACTGGAACCCTGGTCTCCAGCACTTCAATCAGCAGCTTACAAATTCGATTTTCAAGAATAAGACATTTTTTGGTGACACTTTTGGTGTTAAGTGGTAATGTTTCCCATTAAAACAAAATATTTTGCTACCGACACCCAGTGTCACATTCATAATATTGCATACATCAATGGGCATAGGCTATGGAGCCTATGCCCATAGCCTATGTTAACTAATGGGACAATAGGCCTATATACATTAACTTATCAATACCTTCTTGGAGATTGAGTATTTCAATTCACCATTGGTGCATTAAAACCAACTTTTAGTTCTCAGATGAGAATAGTCAAAAGCCACCAACAGGGTTTCACGTTAACCTTTTACGGAGTCTGAAATGTAAACGTACCATCGTAATAAAAAAGGCTTTATTGGTTCTCCTGTATTGGTCAGGAGGACAAATTACTCAAATAATAACCAATAATATAAGTTTTCCCTAGTAAAACCGCTGTACAGCAATGCTGACTAAGCATTCATTTTTTTATACTATTTTCTACCTCTGAAGGTATGTCGGTTCAGCACCGCGGAGAGCGACACACCGCTTCCCCACAGCGGGCAATGAACTGAGGCTCAGTCTGATAGCAGATGACAAAGAGAAAACGTTGAGATGATCATATAACCGTATCCTGCCGGAGACATGGAGGACAAGACCTGTTTCTTTCTTCAGTAGGTATTTATTGCCAGACCATTTGTGAAAAGAGTTAAATACTTGACACGGAAGAAATGTGACGTGATGTTTTGGAAGCCTTGAGGAAAAAGTCGTGCATGGGATGTAATATTATTCTCGACAACCAGGTTAAAAGACCTCCGTTACTTTCTAATGTTTGACGTTTACTTTGCATCCGATCAAAAAAACGACCAACCGGCATACATACAAGTTGCTATTTTAGTTGTGACCAGCAGAGGGCAATGTACTATCGCATAAAAGCCGAACGTGACACATCAGAAGTTCCATATTGTTTTGTTCATTGCTGAAGTGTCATTCTTTGCTCAATTTGACCTGTTTTGGTGGCTATATATGTAGTTATTTTGTATCCACTTTGTATACCCAATTGTGCAAAGGGACCCGTTAAATTGCTAGTTTAGTAATTTGGCTAAACCTCCCTATTTTTTAAAAAAATTCCCCAAAAATATTCTTGATAATTTTTCAAAAAAGAATATTTTTTAATTTGGCAAAATTGAAAAATCTGTACCTGCAGAGTGTTAACAAACAGCCCTGACCACTGCACTATCAAGACGCCTGTGATAAACTTCTCGGCGATTATACTTGACTTTACAAATCCCATTATAGAAATAAGAGATTTCCCTTAAAGTAAAACTTTTGTGGGTAAACCATCTCAAACTTAATACTTGACTTTATAATTCACGTGATATGGAAATAAGGTAAACATTTCTTTCCCTTAAAGGGCCCGATTCTTAGTGGCTGTAAAGTGTGGGGACTCGAACATGAACTGGTTAGAGACATGTTATACCACCAGGTGTGAGTGTGATTAGCCATTACAATCCGTTTTTTTTAATGAAAGATAAATAGATGAGCAACGTTTGCTGCAGTCCACTTGGTAGGCTGGTAGACTGATCTATCCAGCACACATCTAGGTGGACACACCCACTTGTGATGTCAGAAGAGGCAGATTTCCAAAACGGCTTGTAATGGCTAATGACACTCCCACCTGGTGGTATAATGAGTCACCTTTAAATCCAGCTCAGTAAACCCCCCCCCCCACCACCACCCCGCCCCCAAGACAAATCAGATTAGTTTTTATGAATGGAAAACCAAAGGGAGTCATTCACCTAGCCCTGGTTAGCATTCCATCTTATCGGAGACGATTGTTGTATCACAACTTGTGTTCGCGAGCAGTGTAAATATGAAATGGTGGGTTGCTAGTGCGTGTATGTGCATGACAGAAACGCTACAGACAACGACCTCATCATAAGACAGTGTATTGATTTGAAGACTAACCAGAGATTTATACTGCTTCATCACTTGTCCTCTACTATATTGTTTATGCAGAACTGACGCCACCTGACATCTCTTTTATCTACCGGCGCTGCTAGTCAAACAACAAGACCTTTATCAAAGCACGCAGAACAGTGAAGCAACATACACAAGTCCCATTAAGGGAACATGCCGATAGCGGTGTGCCAGACAATCACCACCAACTTCCAAGGTCCTGATACAACCAGGCGTCTGTTTGTCTGCCCAGCGGCCGCTTCATACCCCGTTAACGTGCCCTGGGAAGGTTCACAGGGAACGTCATGT